>CAWUDS030001085.1:0-150849 GCA_963859935.3 Lathyrus sativus | reverse complement strand
AGTTAAAAGACTATAAATGAATGACAATTATTTTAGGTTTTTTCTTCACCATCCCAAAGTCTTAGGTTTTTTTCATCACTAAGAACTAAACATAATAGACTATTGTAGGTGTAAAAAATTAATTATATTTTATTTTTCAACTCCATCACAAAATTTTAGGTTTTTCCCCACTAAAAAACAAAGTTTAAAGACTATAATCCATGACAAATATTTTATATAATATAGGTAAAAGTTAAAATTAAATAATGAAGCTGAAAATTATTGATCATTACCTTATTCACATTGAATTATGATAAAGTAGATGAAAATATATTCAATATGTTTTTCTCCATCACAAAATTTCATCTTTCTTCGTCAGTAAGCCACAGAGTTAAAAGACTATAAATGAATGACGAATAGTTCAGGTTTTTTCATCACCATCCCAAAGTCTTAGGTTTTTTTCATCACTAAGCACCAAACATAATTATATTTTCTTTTTCAAATCCATCATAAAATATTTGGTTTTTCCCCACTAAAAAACAAAGTTTAAAGACTATAATCCATGACATATATTTTATATAATATAGGTTAAAATAAAAAATTAATAATGAATCTCAAAATTATTTATTCTTTCCTTTTTCACATTGAATTATGGTAAATTAGATGTATATATATTCAATACGTTTCTTCTCCATCACCAAATTTTATGTTTCTTCGTCAGTAAGCCACAGAGTTAAAAGACTATAAATGAATGACAAATATTTTAGGTTTTCTTTTCACCATCCCAAAGTCTTAAGTTTTTTTCATCCCTAAGCACCAAACATAATAGAATATAGTAGGAGTAAAAAATAATTATATTTTCTTTTTCAAATCCATCATAAAATATTTGGTTTTTCCCCACTAAAAAACAAAGTTTAAAGACTATAATCCATGACATATATTTTATATAATATAGGTAAAAATTAAAATTAAAAATGAAGCTCAAAATTATTTATATTTTCCTTTTTCACATTGAATTATGGTAAATTAGATGGAAATATATTCAATACATTTCTTCTCCATCACCAAATTTTATGTTTCTTCGTCAGTAAGCCACCGAGTTAAAAGACTATAAATTAATGACAAATATTTTAGGTTTTTTCTTCACCATCCTAAAGTCTTATGTTTTTTTTTATCACTAAGCACCAAACATAATAGACTATCGTAGGTGTAAAAAATATTTCTATTTTTTCTTTTCAAGTCCACCATAAAATTTTCGGTTTTTCCGCACTTAAAAACAAAGTTTAAAGACTATAATCCATGACATATATTTTATATAATACAGGTAAAAATTAAAATTAAATAATGAAGCTGAAACTTATTAATATTTACCTTTTTCACATTGAATTATGATAAATTAGATGAAAATATATTCAATATGTTTCTTCTCCATCACAAAATTTCATCTTTCTTCGTCAGTAAGCAACAGAGGTAAAATACTATAAATGAATGACGATTATTTTAGGTTTTTTATTCACCATCCCAAAGTCTTAGGTTTTTTTCATCACTAAGCGCCAAACATAATAGACTATAGTAGGTGCAAAAAATTAATTATATTTTATTTTTCAACTCCATCACAAAATTTTAGGTTTTTCCCCACTAAAAAACAAAGTTTAAAGACTATAATCCATGACATATATTTTATATAATATAGGTAAAAATTAAAATTAATAATGAAGCTCAAAATTATTTTTATTTACCTTTTTCACATTGAATTATGGTAAATTAGATCTAAATATATTCAATATGTTTCTTCTCCATACAAAATTTTATGTTTCTTCGTCAGTAAGCCTGAGAGTTAAAAGACTATAAATTAATGACGAATATTTGAGGTTTTTTCTTCACCATCCTAAAGTCTTGTGTTTTTTTATCACTAAGCACCAAACATAATTGACTATAGTAGGTGTAAAAAATAATTATATTTTATTTTTCAAGTCCACCATAAAATTTTCGGTTTTTCCGCACTTAAAAACAAAGTTTAAGGATTATAATCCATGACATATATTTTATATAATATAGGTAAAATTTAAAATTAAATAATGAAGCTGAAACTTATTGATATTTACCTTTTTCACATTGAATTATGATAAATTAGATGAAAATATATTCAATATGTTTCTGCAGTAAGCCAGAGAGTTAAAAGACTATAAATGAATGACAATTATTTTAGGTTTTTTCTTCACCATCCCAAAGTCTTAGGTTTTTTTCATCACTAAGCACCAAACATAATAGACTATAGTAGGAGTAAAAAATAATTATATTTTCTTTTTCAAATCCATCATAAAATATTTGGTTTTTCCCCACTAAAAAACAAAGTTTAAAGACTATAATCCATGACATATATTTTATATAATATAGGTAAAAATTAAAATTAAAAATGAAGCTCAAAATTATTTATATTTTCCTTTTTCACATTGAATTATGGTAAATTAGATGTAAATATATTCAATATGTTTCTTCTCCATCACCAAATTTTATGTTTATTCGTCAGTAAGCCACCGAGTTAAAAGACTATAAATTAATGACAAATATTTTAGGTTTTTTCTTCACCATCCTAAAGTCTTATGTTTTTTTATCACTAAGCACCAAACATAATAGACTATAGTAGGTGTAAAAAATAGTTATATTTTATTTTTCAAGTCCACCATAAAATTTTCGGCTTTTCCACACTTAAAAACAAAGTTTAAGGACTATAATCCAAGACATATATTTTATATAATATGGGTAAAAATTAAAATTAAATAATGAAGCTGAAACTTATTGATATTTACCTTTTTCACATTGAATTATGATAAATTAGATGAAAATATATTCAATATATTTCTTATCCATCACAAAATTTCATCTTTCTTCGTCAGTAAGCCACAGAGTTAAAAGACTATAAATGAATGACGATTATTTTAGATTTTTTATTCACCATACTAAAGTCTTAGGTTTTTTTATCACTAAGCGCCCAACATAATAGACTATAGTAGGTGCAAAAAATTAATTATATTTTATTTTTCAATTCCATCACAAAATTTTAGGTTTTTTCCCACTAAAAAACAAAGTTTAAAGACTATAATCCATGACATATATTTTATATAATGTAGGTAAAAATTAAAATTAATAATGAAGCTCAAAATTATTTATACTTACCTTTTTCACATTGAATTATGTTAAATTAGATGTAAATATATTCAATATGTTTCTTCTCCATACAAAAGTTTATGTTTCTTCGTCAGTAAGCCAAAGAGTTAAAAGACTATAAATGAATGACGAATATTTGAAGTTTTTTCTTCACCATCCTAAAGTCTTGTGTTTTTTTATCACTAAGCACCAAACATAATAGACTATAGTAGATGTAAAAAATAATTATATTTTATTTTTTAAGTCCATCATAAAATTTTCGGTTTTTCCGCACTTAAAAACAAAGTTTAAAGACTATAATCCATGACATATATTTAATATAATTTAGGTAAAAATTAAAATTAAATATTTAAGCTGAAACTTATTGATATTTACCTTTTTCACATTGAATTATGATAAATTAAATGAAAATATATTCAATATTTTTCTACTCCATCACAAAATTTCATCTTTCTTCGTCAGATAGCCACAGAGTTAAAAGACTATAAATGAATGACGATTATTTTAGGTTTTTTCTTCACCATCCCAAAGTCTTAGGTTTTTTTCATCACTAAGTGCCAAACATAATAGACTATAGTAGGTGCAAAAATTTAATTATATATTACTTTTCAACTCCATCAAATTTTTTTTGGTTTTTCCCCACTAAAAAACAAAGTTTAAAGACTATAATCCATGACATATATTTTATATAATGTAGGTCAAAATTAAAATTAATAATGAAGCTCAAAATTATTTATATTTACCTTTTTCACATTGAATTCTGGTAAATTAGATGTAAATATATTCAATACGTTTCTTCTCCATCACCAAATTTTATGTTTCTTCGTCAGTAAGCCACCGAGTTAATAGACTATAAATGAATGACGAATATTTGAGGTTTTTTCTTCACCATTCTAAAGTCTTGTGTTTTTTTATCACTAAGCACCAAACATAATAGACTATAGTAGGTGTAAAAAATAATTATATTTTATTTTTTAAGTCCATCATAAAATTTTCGGTTTTTCCGCACTTAAAAACAAAGTTTTTAGACTATAATCCATGACATATATTTAATATAATTTAGGTAAAAATTAAAATGAAATATTTAAGCTGAAACTTATTGATATTTACCTTTTTCACATTGAATTATGATAAATTAGATGAAAATATATTAAATATGTTTCTACTCCATCACAAAATTTCATCTTTCTTCGTCAGTAAGCCACAGAGTTAAAAGACTATAAATGAATGGCGATTATTTTAGGTTTTTTCTTCACCATCCCAAAGTCTTAGGGTTTTTTCATCACTAAGCTCCAAAGATAATAGACTATAGTAGGTGCAAAAAATTAATTATATTTTATTTTTCAACTCCATCACAAAATTTTAGGTTTTTCCCCACTAAAAAACAAAGTTTAAAGACTATAAACCATGACATATATTTTATATAATATAGGTAAAAATTAAAATTAATAATGAAGCTCAAATTTATTTATATTTACCTTTTTCACATTGAATTATGGTAAATTAGATGTAAATATATTCAATATGTGTCTTCTCCATACAAAATTTTATGTTTCTTCGTCAGTAAGCCAGAGAGTTAAAAGACTATATATGAATAACGAATATTTGAGGTTTTTTCTTGACCATCCTAAAGTCTTGTGTTTTTTTATAACTAAGCACCAAAGATAATAGACTATAGTAGGTGTAAAAAATAATTATATTTTATTTTTTAATTCCATCATAAAATTTTCGGTTTTCCGCACTTAAAAACAAAGTTTAAAGACTATAATCCATGACATATATTTTATATAATATAGGTAAAAATTAAAATTAAACAATGAAGCTGAAACTTATTGATATTTACCTTTTTCACATTGAATTATGATAAATTAGATGAAAATATATTCAATATGTTTCTTCTCCATCACAAAATTTCATCTATCTTCGTCAGTAAGCCACAGAGTTAAAAGACTATAAATGAATGACGATTATTTAAGGTTTTTTCTTCACCATCCCAAAGTCTTAGGTTTTTTTCATCACTAAGCGCCAAACATAATAGAATATAGTAGGTGCAAAAAATTAATTATATTTTATTTTTCAACTCCATCACAAAATTTTAGGTTTTTCCCCACTAAAAAACAAAGTTTAAAGACTATAATCCATGACATATATTTTATATAATGTAGGTAAAAATTAAAATTAATAATGAAGCTCAAAATTATTTATATTTAACTTTTTCACATTGAATTATGGTAAATTAGATGTAAATATATTCAATATGTTTCTTCTCCATACAAAAGTTTATGTTTCTTCGTCAGTAAGCCAAAGAGTTAAAAGACTATAAATGAAAGACGAATATTTTAGGTTTTTTCTTCACCATCCTAAAGTCTTGTGTTTTTTTATCACTAAGAACCAAACATAATAGACTATAGTAGGTTTAAAAAATAATTATATTTTATTTTTTAAGTCCATCATAAAATTTTCAGTTTTTCCGCACTTAAAAACAAAGTTTAAAGACTATAATCCATGACATATATTTAATATAATTTAGGTAAAAATTAAAATGAAATATTTAAGCTGAAACTTATTGATATTTACCTTTTTCACATTGAATTATGATAAATTAGATGAAAATATATTCAATATGTTTCTACTCCATCACAAAATTTCATCTTTCTTCGTCAGTAAGCCACAGAGTTAAAAGACTATAAATGAATGACGATTATTTTAGGTTTTTTCTTCACCATCCCAAAGTCTTAGGTTTTTTTCATCACTAAGCGCCAAATATAATAGACTATAGTAGGTGAAAGAAATTAATTATATTTTATTTTTCAACTCCATCACAAAATTTTAGGTTTTTCCCCACTAAAAAACAAAGTTTAAAGACTATAAACCATGACATATATTTTATATAATATAGGTAAAAATTAAAATTAATAATGAAGCTCAAATTTATTTATATTTACCTTTTTCACATTGAATTATTGTAAATTAGATGTAAATATATTCAATATGTGTCTTCTCCATACAAAATTTTATGTTTCTTCGTTAGTAAGCCAGAGACTTAAAAGACTATAAATGAATGACGAATATTTGAGGTTTTTTCTTCACCATCCTAAAGTCTTGTGTTTTTTTATCACTAAGCACCAAAGATAATAGACTATAGTAGGTGTAAAAAATAATTATATTTTATTTTTTAAGTCCATCATAAAATTTTCGATTTTTCCGCACTTAAAAACAAAGATTAAAGACTATAATCCATGACATATATTTTATATAATTTAGGTAAAAATTAAAATTAAACAATGAAGCTGAAACTTATTGAAATATACCTTTTTCACATTGAATTATGATAAATTAGATGAAAATATATTCAATATGTTTCTTCTCCATCACAAAATTTCATCTATCTTTGTCAGTAAGCCACAGAGTTAAAAGACTATAAATGAATGACGATTATTTAAGGTTTTTTCTTCACCATCCCAAAGTCTTAGGTTTTTTTCATCACTAAGCGCCAAACATAATAGACTATAGTAGGTGCAAAAAATTAATTATATTTTATTTTTCAACTCCATCACAAAATTTTAGGTTTTTCCCCACTAAAAAACAAAGTTTTATAATCCATGACATATATTTTATATAACATAGGTAAAAATTAAAATTAATAATGAAGCTCAAAATTATTTATATTTACCTTTTTCACATTGAATTATGGTATATTAGATGTAAATATATTCAATATGTTTCTTCTCCATACAAAGTTTTATGTTTCTTCGTAAGTCAGCCAGAGAGTTAAAAGACTATAAATGAATGACGAATATTTGAGGTTTTTTCTTCACCATCCCAAAGTCTTATGTTTTTTTATCACTAAGAACCAAACATAATAGACTATAGTAGGTGTAAAAAATAATTATATTTTATTTTTTTAAGTCCATCATAAAATTTTCGGTTTTCCCGCACTTAAAAACAAAGTTTAAAGACTATAATCTATGACATATATTTTATATAATTTAGGTAAAAATTAAAATTAAATAATTAAGCTGAAACTTATTGACATTTACCTTTTTCACATTGAATTATGATAAAATAGATGAAAATATATTCAATATGTTTCTTCTCCATGACAAAATTTCAACTTTCTTCGTCTGTAAGCCACAGAGTTAAAAGACTATAAATAAATGACGATTATTTTAGGTTTTTTCTTCACCATCCCAAAGTCTTAGGTTTTTTTCATCACTAAGCGCCAAACATAATAAACTATAGTAGGTGCAAAAAATTAATTATATTTTATTTTTCAACTCCATCACAAAATTTTAGGTTTTTCCCCACTAAAAAACAATGTTTAAAGACTATAATCCATGACATATATTTTATGTAATATAGGTAAAAATTAAAATTAATAATGAAGCTCAAAATTATTTATATTTACCTTTTTCACATTGAATTATGGTAAATTAGATGTAAATATATTCAATATGTTTCTTCTCCATACAAAATTTTATGTTTCTTCGTCAGTATGCCAGACAGTTAAAAGACTATAACTGAAAGAGGAATATTTGAGGTTTTTTCTTCACCATCCTAAAGTCTTATGTTTTTTTATCACTAAGCACCAAACATAATAGACTATAGTAAGTGTAAAAAATAATTATATTTTATTTTTAAGTCCATCATAAAATTTACGGTTTTTCTGCACTTAAAAACAAAGTTTAAAGACTATAATCCATGACATATATTTTATAAAATTTAGGTAAAAATTAAAATTAATAATGAAGGTCAGAATTATTTATATTTTCCTTTTTCACATTGAATTATGGTAAATTAGATGTAAATATATTCAATACGTTTCTTCTCCATTACCAAATTTTATGTTTCTCCGTCACTAAGCCAGAGAGTTAAAAGACTATAAATTAATGACAAATATTTTAGGTTTTTTCTTCACCATCCTAAAGTCTTATGTTTTTTTATCCCTAAGCACCACACATAATAGAGTATGGTAGGTGTAAAAAATAATTATATTTTATTTTTTTAAGTCCATCATAAAATTTTCGGGTTTTTTCCGCACTTAAAAACAAAGTTTAAAGACCATAATCCATGACATATATTTTATATAATATAGGTAAAAATTAAAATTAAATAATGAAGCTGAAAATTATTGATATTTACCTTTTTCACATTGAATTATGATAAATTAGATGAAAATATATTCAATATGTTTCTTCTCCATGACAAAATTTCAACTTTCTTCGTCTGTAAGCCACAAAGTTAAAAGACAATAAATAAATGACAATTATTTTAGGTTTTTTCTTCACCATCCCAAAGTCTTAGGTTTTTTTCATCACTAAGCGCCAAACATAATAGACTATAGCAGGTGCAAAAAATTCATTATATTTTATTTTTCAACTCCATCACAAAATTTTAGGTTTCTCACCACTAAAAAACAAAGTTTAAAGACAAAAATCTATGACATATATTTTATATAATATAGGAAAAAATTAAAATTAATAATGAAGCTCAAAATTATTTATATTTACCTTTTTCACATTGAATTATGGTAAGTTAGATGTAAATATATTCAATATGTTTCTACTCCATACAAAATTTTATGTTTCTTTGTCAGTAAGCCACAGAGTTAAAAGACTATAAATGAAAGACGAATATTTGAGGTTTTTACTTCTCCATCCTAAAGTCTTATGTTTTTTTATCACAAAGCACCAAACATAATAGACTATACTAGGTCTAAAAAATAATTATATTTTATTTTTGAAGTCCATCATAAAATTTTCGGTTTTTCCGCACTTAAAAACAAAGTTTAAAGACTATAATCCATGACATATATTTTATATAACTAAGGTAAAAATTAAAATTAAAGAATGAAGCTGAAACTTATTGATATTTACCTTTTTCACATTGAATTATGATATATTAGATGAAAATATATTCAATATGTTTCTTCTCCATCATAAAATTCCATCTATCTTCGTCAGTAAGCCACAGAGTTAAAAGACTATAAATGAATGACGATTATTTAAGGTTTTTTCTTCACCATCCCAAAGTCTTAGGTTTTTTACATCACTAAGCGCCAAACATAATAGAAAATAGTAGGTGCAAAAATTTAATTATATTTTATTTTTCAACTCTATCACAAAATTTTAGGTTTTTCCCCACTAAAAAACAAAGTTTAAAGACTATAATCCATGACATATATTTTATATAATATAGGTAATAATTAGAATTAATAATGAATATCAAAATTATTTATTCTTTCCTTTTTCACATTGAATTATGTTAAATTAGATGTATATATATTCAATACGTTTCTTCTCCATTACCAAATTTTATGTTTCTTCATCAGTAAGCCACAGAGTTAAAAGACTATAAATGAATGACAAATATTTTAGGTTTTTTCTTCACCATCCCAAAGTCTTAAGTTTTTTTCATCCCTAAGCACCAAACATAATAGACTATAGTAGGAGTAAAAAATAATTATATTTTCTTTTTCAAATCCATCATAAAATATTTGGTTTTTCCTCACTAAAAAACAAAGTTTAAAGACTATAATGCATGACATATATTTTATATAATATAGGTAAAAATTAAAATTAAAAATCAAGCTCAAAATTATTTATATTTTCCTTTTTCACATTGAATTATGGTAAATTAGATGTAAATTCTATTCAATACGTTTCTTCTCCATCACCAAATTTTATGTTTCTTCGTCAGTAAGCCACCGAGTTAAAAGACCATAAATGAATGACGATTATTTAAGGTTTTTTCTTCACCATCCCAAAGTCTTAGGTTTTTTTCATCACTAAGCGCCAAACATAATAGAATATAGTAGGTGCAAAAAATTAATTATATTTTATTTTTCAACTCCATCACTAAATTTTAGGTTTTTCCCCACTAAAAAACAAAGTTTAAAGACTATAATCCATGATATATATTTTATATAACATAGGTAAAAATTAAAATTAATAATGAAGCTCAAAATTATTTATATTTACCTTTTTCACATTGAATTATGGTAAATTAGATGTAAATATATTCAATATGTTTCTTCTCCATACAAAATTTTATGTTTCTTCGTAAGTCAGCCAGAGAGTTAAAAGACTATAAATGAATGACAAATATTTGAGGTTTTTTCTTCACCATCCTAAAGTCTTATGTTTTTTTATCACTAAGAACCAAACATAATAGAATATAGTAGGTGTAAAAAATAATTATATTTTATTTTTTTAAGTCCATCATAAAATTTTCGGTTTTCCCGCACTTAAAAACAAAGTTTGAAGACTATAATCTATGACATATATTTTATATAATTTAGGTAAAATTTAAAATTAAATAATTAAGCTGAAACTTATTGACATTTACCTTTTTCACATTGAATTATGATAAATTAGATGAAAATATATTCAATATGTTTCTTCTCCATGACAAAATTTCAACTTTCTTCGTCTGTAAGCCACAGAGTTAAAAGACTATAAATAAATGACGATTATTTTGGTTTTTTTATTCACCATCCCAAAGTCTTAGGTTTTTTTCATCACTAAGCGCCAAACATAATAAACTATAGTAGGTGTAAAAAATTAATTATATTTTATTTTTCAACTCCATCACAAAATTTTAGGTTTTTCCCCACTAAAAAACAATGTTTAAAGACCCATGACATATATTTTATATAATATAGGTAAAAATTAAAATTAATAATGAAGCTCAAAATTATTTATATTTACCTTTTTCACATTGAATTATGGTAAATTAAATGTAAATATATTCAATATGTTTCTTCTCCATACAAAATTTTATGTTTCTTCGTCAGTATGCCAGAGAGTTAAAAGACTATAACTGAAAGAGGAATATTTGAGGTTTTTTCTTCACCATCCTAAAGTCTTATGTTTTTTATCACTAAGCACCAAACATAATAGACTATAGTAAGTGTAAAAAATAATTATATTTTATTTTTAAGTCCATCATAAATTTTTTGGTTTTTCTGCACTTAAAAACAAAGTTTAAAGACTATAATCCATGACATATATTTTATAAAATTTAGGTAAAAATTAAAATTAATAATGAAGGTCAGAATTATTTATATTTTCCTTTTTCACATTGAATTATGGTAAATTAGATGTAAATATATTCAATACGTTTCTTCTCCATTACCAAATTTTATGTTTCTTCGTCACTAAGCCAGAGAGTTAAAAGACTATAAATTAATGACAAATATTTTAGGTTTTTTCTTCACCATCCTAAAGTCTTATGTTTTTTTATCCCTAAGCACCACACATAATAGAGTATGGTAGGTGTAAAAAATAATTATATTTTATTTTTTTAAGTCCATCATAAAATTTTCGGGTTTTTTCCGCACTTAAAAACAAAGTTTAAAGACCATAATCCATGACATATATTTTATATAATATAGGTAAAAATTAAAATTAAATAATGAAGCTGAAAATTATTGATATTTACCTTTTTCACATTGAATTATGATAAATTAGATGAAAATATATTCAATATGTTTCTTCTCCATGACAAAATTTCAACTTTCTTCGTCTGTAAGCCACAAAGTTAAAAGACAATAAATAAATGACAATTATTTTAGGTTTTTTCTTCACCATCCCAAAGTCTTAGGTTTTTTTCATCACTAAGCGCCAAACATAATAGACTATAGCAGGTGCAAAAAATTCATTATATTTTATTTTTCAACTCCATCACAAAATTTTAGGTTTCTCACCACTAAAAAACAAAGTTTAAAGACAAAAATCTATGACATATATTTTATATAATATAGGAAAAAATTAAAATTAATAATGAAGCTCAAAATTATTTATATTTACCTTTTTCACATTGAATTATGGTAAGTTAGATGTAAATATATTCAATATGTTTCTACTCCATACAAAATTTTATGTTTCTTTGTCAGTAAGCCAGAGAGTTAAAAGACTATAAATGAAAGACGAATATTTGAGGTTTTTACTTCTCCATCCTAAAGTCTTATGTTTTTTTATCACTAAGAACCAAACATAATAGACTATACTAGGTGTAAAAAATAATTATATTTTATTTTTGAAATCCATCATAAAATTTTCGGTTTTTCCGCACTTAAAAACAAAGTTTAAAGACTATAATCCATGACATATATTTTATATAATTTAGGTAAAAATTAAAATTAAAGAATGAAGCTGAAACTTATTGATATTTACCTTTTTCACATTGAATTATGATATATTAGATGAAAATATATTCAATATGTTTCTTCTCCATCATAAAATTCCATCTATCTTCGTCAGTAAGCCACAGAGTTAAAAGACTATAAATGAATGACGATCATTTAAGGTTTTTTCTTCACCATCCCAAAGTCTTAGGTTTTTTACATCACTAAGCGCCAAACATAATAGAAAATAGTAGGTGCAAAATTTTAATTATATTTTATTTTTCAACTCTATCACAAAATTTTAGGTTTTTCCCCACTAAAAAACAAAGTTTAAAGACTATAATCCATGACATATATTTTATATAATATAGGTAAAAATTAGAATTAATAATGAATCTCAAATTATTTATTCTTTCCTTTTTCACATTGAATTATGTTAAATTAGATGTATATATATTCAATACGTTTCTTCTCCATTACCAAATTTTATGTTTCTTCATCAGTAAGCCACAAAGTTAAAAGACTATAAATGAATGACAAATATTTTAGGTTTTTTCTTCACCATCCCAAAGTCTTAAGTTTTTTTCATCCCTAAGCACCAAACATAATAGACTATAGTAGGAGTAAAAAATAATTATATTTTCTTTTTCAAATCCATCATAAAATATTTGGTTTTCCTCACTAAAAAAACAAAGTTTAAAGACTATAATGCATGACATGTATTTTATATAATATAGGTAAAAATTAAAATTAAAAATCAAGCTCAAAATTATTTATATTTTCCTTTTTCACATTGAATTATGGTAAATTAGATGTAAATATATTCAATACGTTTCTTCTCCATCACCAAATTTTATGTTTCTTCGTCAGTAAGCCACCGAGTTAAAAGACCATAAATGAATGACGATTATTTAAGGTTTTTTCTTCACCATCCCAAAGTCTTAGGTTTTTTTCATCACTAAGCGCCAAAAATAATAGAATATAGTAGGTGCAAAAAATTAATTATATTTTATTTTTCAACTCCATCACAAAATTTTAGGTTTTTCCCCACTAAAAAACAAAGTTTAAAGACTATAATCCATGACATATATTTTATATAACATAGGTAAAAATTAAAATTAATAATGAAGCTCAAAATTATTTATATTTACCCTTTTCACATTGAATTATGGTAAATTAGATGTAAATATATTCAATATGTTTCTTCTCCATAAAAAATTTTATGTTTCTTCGTAAGTCAGCCAGAGAGTTAAAAGACTATAAATGAATGACGAATATTTGAGGTTTTTTCTTCACCATCCTAAAGTCTTATGTTTTTTTATCACTAAGAACCAAACATAATAGACTATAGTAGGTGTAAAAAATAATTATATTTTATTTTTTTAAGTCCATCATAAAATTTTCGGTTTTCCCGCACTTAAAAACAAAGTTTAAAGACTATAATCTATGACATATATTTTATATAATTTAGGTAAAAATTAAAATTAAATAATTAAGCTGAAACTTATTGACATTTACCTTTTTCACATTGAATTATGATAAATTAGATGAAAATATATTCAATATGTTTCTTCTCCATGACAAAATTTCAACTTTCTTCGTCTGTAAGCCACAGAGTTAAAAGACTATAAATAAATGACGATTATTTTAGGTTTTTTCTTCACCATCCCAAAGTCTTAGGTTTTTTTCATCACTAAGCGCCAAACATAATAAACTATAGTAGATGCAAAAAATTAATTATATTTTATTTTTCAACTCCATCACAAAATTTTAGGTTTTTCCCCACTAAAAAACAATGTTTAAAGACTATAATCCATGACATATATTTTATATTATATAGGTAAAAATTAAAATTAATAATGAAGCTCAAAATTATTTATATTTACCTTTTTCACATTGAACTATGGTAAACTAGATGTAAATATATTCAATATGTTTCTTCTCCATACAAAATTTTATGTTTCTTCGTCAGTATGCCAGAGAGTTAAAAGACTATAACTGAAAGAGGAATATTTGAGGTTTTTTCTTCACCATCCTAAAGTCTTATGTTTTTTTATCACTAAGCACCAAACATAATAGACTATAGTAAGTTTAAAAAATAATTATATTTTATTTTTAAGTCCATCATAAAATTTTCGGTTTTTCTGCACTTAAAAACAAAGTTTAAGGACTATAATCCATGACATATATTTTATAAAATTTAGGTAAAAATTAAAATTAATAATGAAGGTCAGAATTATTTATATTTTCCTTTTTCACATTGAATTATGGTAAATTAGATGTAAATATATTCAATACGTTTCTTCTCCATTACCAAATTTTATGTTTCTTCGTCACTAAGCCAGAGAGTTAAAAGACTATAAATTAATGACAAATATTTTAGGTTTTTTCTTCACCATCCTAAAGTCTTATGTTTTTTTATCCCTAAGCACCACACATAATAGAGTATGGTAGGTGTAAAAAATAATTATATTTTATTTTTTGAAGTCCATCATAAAATTTTCGGGTTTTTTCCGCACTTAAAAACAAAGTTTAAAGACCATAATCCATGACATATATTTTATATAATATAGGTAAAAATTAAAATTAAATAATGAAGCTGAAAATTATTGATATTTACCTTTTTCACATTGAATTATGATAAATTAGATGAAAATATATTCAATATGTTTCTTCTCCATGACAAAATTTAAACTTTCTTCGTCTGTAAGCCACAAAGTTAAAAGATAATAAATAAATGACAATTATTTTAGGTTTTTTCTTCACCATCCCAAAGTATTAGGTTTTTTTCATCACTAAGCGCCAAACATAATAGACTATAACAGGTGCAAAAAATTCATTATATTTTATTTTTCAACTACATCACAAAATTTTAGGTTTCTCACCACTAAAAAACAAAGTTTAAAGACAAAAATCTATGACATATATTTTATATAATATAGGAAAAAATTAAAATTAATAATGAAGCTCAAAATTATTTATATTTACCTTTTTCACATTGAAGTATGGTAAGTTAGATGTAAATATATTCAATATGTTTCTACTCCATACAAAATTTTATGTTTCTTTGTCAGTAAGCCAGAGAGTTAAAAGACTATAAATGAAAGACGAATATTTGAGGTTTTTACTTCTCCATCCTAAAGTCTTATGTTTTTTTATCACTAAGCACCAAACATAATAGACTATACTAGGTGTAAAAAATAATTATATTTTATTTTTGAAGTCCATCATAAAATTTTCGGTTTTTCCACACTTAAACACAAAGTTTAAAGACTATAATCCATGACATATATTTTATATAATTTAGGTAAAAATTAAAATTAAAGAATGAAGCTGAAACTTATTGATATTTACCTTTTTCACATTGAATTATGATATATTAGATGAAAATATATTCAATATGTTTCTTCTCCATCATAAAATTCCATCTATCTTCGTCAGTAAGCCACAGAGTTAAAAGACTATAAATGAATGACGATTATTTAAGGTTTTTTCTTCACCATCCCAAAGTCTTAGGTTTTTTACATCACTAAGCGCCAAACATAATAGAAAATAGTAGGTGCAAAAATTTAATTATATTTTATTTTTCAACTCTATCACAAAATTTTAGGTTTTTCCCCACTAAAAAACAAAGTTTAAAGACTATAATCCATGACATATATTTTATATAATATAGGTAAAAATTAGAATTAATAATGAATCTCAAATTATTTATTCTTTCCTTTTTCACATTGAATTATGTTAAATTAGATGTATATATATTCAATACGTTTCTTCTCCATTACCAAATTTTATGTTTCTTCATCAGTAAGCCACAGAGTTAAAAGACTATAAATGAATGACAAATATTTTAGGTTTTTTCTTCACCATCCCAAAGTCTTAAGTTTTTTTCATCCCTAAGCACCAAACATAATAGACTATAGTAGGAGTAAAAAATAATTATATTTTCTTTTTCAAATCCATCATAAAATATTTGGTTTTTCCTCACTAAAAAACAAAGTTTAAAGACTATAATGCATGACATATATTTTATATAATATAGGTAAAAATTAAAATTAAAAATCAAGCTCAAAATTATTTATATTTTCCTTTTTCACATTGAATTATGGTAAATTAGATGTAAATATATTCAATACGTTTCTTCTCCATCACCAAATTTTATGTTTCTTCGTCAGTAAGCCACCGAGTTAAAAGACCATAAATGAATGACGATTATTTAAGGTTTTTTCTTCACCATCCCAAAGTCTTAGGTTTTTTTCATCACTAAGCGCCAAACATAATAGAATATAGTAGGTGCAAAAAATTAATTATATTTTATTTTTCAACTCCATCACAAAATTTTAGGTTTTTCCCTACTAAAAAACAAAGTTTAAAGACTATAATCCATGACATATATTTTATATAACATAGGTAAAAATTAAAATTAATAATGAAGCTCAAAATTATTTATATTTACCTTTTTCACATTGAATTATGGTAAATTAGATGTAAATATATTCAATATGTTTCTTCGTAAGTCAGCCAGAGAGTTAAAAGACTATAAATGAATGACGAATATTTGAGGTTTTTTCTTCACCATCCTAAAGTCTTATGTTTTTTTATCACTAAGAACCAAACATAATAGACTATAGTAGGTGTAAAAAATAATTATATTTTATTTTTTTAAGTCCATCATAAAATTTTCGGGTTTTTTCCGCACTTAAAAACAAAGTTTAAAGACCATAATCCATGCCATATATTTTATATAATATAGGTAAAAATCAAAATTAAATAATGAAGCTGAAAATTATTGATATTTACCTTTTTCACATTGAATTATGATAAATTAGATGAAAATATATTCAATATGTTTCTTCTCCATGACAAAATTTCAACTTTCTTCGTCTGTAAGCCACAAAGTTAAAAGACAATAAATAAATGACAATTATTTTAGGTTTTTTCTTCACCATCCCAAAGTCTTAGGTTTTTTTCATCACTAAGCGCCAAACATAATAGACTATAGCAGGTGCAAAAAATTCATTATATTTTATTTTTCAACTCCATCACAAAATTTTAGGTTTCTCACCACTAAAAAATAAAGTTTAAAGACAAAAATCTATGACATATATTTTATATAATATAGGAAAAAATTAAAATTAATAATGAAGCTCAAAATTACTTATATTTACCTTTTTCATATTGAATTATGGTAAGTTAGATGTAAATATATTCAATATGTTTCTTCTCCATACAAAATTTTATGTTTCTTTGTCAGTAAGCCAGAGAGTTAAAAGACTATAAATGAAAGACGAATATTTGAGGTTTTTACTTCTCCATCCTAAAGTCTTATGTTTTTTTATCACTAAGCACCAAACATAATAGACTATACTAGGTGTAAAAAATAATTATATTTTATTTTTGAAGTCCATCATAAAATTTTCGGTTTTTCCGCACTTAAAAACAAAGTTTAAAGACTATAATCCATGACATATATTTTATATAATTTAGGTAAAAATTAATATTAAAGAATGAAGGTGAAACTTATTTATATTTACCTTTTTCACATTGAATTATGATAAATTAGATGAAAATATATTCAATATGTTTCATCTCCATCATAAAATTCCATCTATCTTCGTCAGTAAGCCACAGAGTTAAAAGACTATAAATGAATGACGATTATTTAAGGTTTTTTCTTCACCATCCCAAAGTCTTAGGTTTTTTACATCACTAAGCGCCAAACATAATAGAAAATAGTAGGTGCAAAAATTTAATTATATTTTATTTTTCAACTCTATCACAAAATTTTAGGTTTTTCCCCACTAAAAAACAAAGTTTAAAGACTATAATCCATGACATATATTTTATATAATATAGGTAAAAATTAGAATTAATAATGAATCTCAAATTATTTATTCTTTCCTTTTTCACATTGAATTATGTTAAATTAGATGTATATATATTCAATACGTTTCTTCTCCATTACCAAATTTTATGTTTCTTCATCAGTAAGCCACAGAGTTAAAAGACTATAAATGAATGACAAATATTTTAGGTTTTTTCTTCACCATCCCAAAGTCTTAAGTTTTTTTCATCCCTAAGCACCAAACATAATAGACTATAGTAGGAGTAAAAAATAATTATATTTTCTTTTTCAAATCCATCATAAAATATTTGGTTTTTCCTCACTAAAAAACAAAGTTTAAAGACTATAATGCATGACATATATTTTATATAATATAGGTAAAAATTAAAATTAAAAATCAAGCTCAAAATTATTTATATTTTCCTTTTTCACATTGAATTATGGTAAATTAGATGTAAATATATTCAATACGTTTCTTCTCCATCACCAAATTTTATTTTTCTTCGTCAGTAAGCCACCGAGTTAAAAGACCATAAATGAATGACGATTATTTAAGGTTTTTTCTTCACCATCCCAAAGTCTTAGGTTTTTTTCATCACTAAGCGCCAAACATAATAGAATATAGTAGGTGCAAAAAATTAATTATATTTTATTTTTCAACTCCATCACAAAATTTTAGGTTTTTCCCTACTAAAAAACAAAGTTTAAAGACTATAATCCATGACATATATTTTATATAACATAGGTAAAAATTAAAATTAATAATGAAGCTCAAAATTATTTATATTTACCTTTTTCACATTGAATTATGGTAAATTAGATGTAAATATATTCAATATGTTTCTTCTCCATACAAAATTTTATGTTTCTTCGTAAGTCAGCCAGAGAGTTAAAAGACTATAAATGAATGACGAATATTTGAGGTTTTTTCTTCACCATCCTAAAGTCTTATGTTTTTTTATCACTAAGAACCAAACATAATAGACTATAGTAGGTGTAAAAAATAATTATATTTTATTTTTTTAAGTCCATCATAAAATTTTCGGGTTTTTTCCGCACTTAAAAACAAAGTTTAAAGACCATAATCCATGACATATATTTTATATAATATAGGTAAAAATCAAAATTAAATAATGAAGCTGAAAATTATTGATATTTACCTTTTTCACATTGAATTATGATAAATTAGATGAAAATATATTCAATATGTTTCTTCTCCATGACAAAATTTCAACTTTCTTCGTCTGTAAGCCACAAAGTTAAAAGACAATAAATAAATGACAATTATTTTAGGTTTTTTCTTCACCATCCCAAAGTCTTAGGTTTTTTTCATCACTAAGCGCCAAACATAATAGACTATAGCAGGTGCAAAAAATTCATTATATTTTATTTTTCAACTCCATCACAAAATTTTAGGTCTCTCACCACTAAAAAATAAAGTTTAAAGACAAAAATCTATGACATATATTTTATATAATATAGGAAAAAATTAAAATTAATAATGAAGCTCAAAATTACTTATATTTACCTTTTTCATATTGAATTATGGTAAGTTAGATGTAAATATATTCAATATGTTTCTTCTCCATACAAAATTTTATGTTTCTTTGTCAGTAAGCCAGAGAGTTAAAAGACTATAAATGAAAGACGAATATTTGAGGTTTTTACTTCTCCATCCTAAAGTCTTATGTTTTTTTATCACTAAGCACCAAACATAATAGACTATACTAGGTGTAAAAAATAATTATATTTTATTTTTGAAGTCCATCATAAAATTTTCGGTTTTTCCGCACTTAAAAACAAAGTTTAAAGACTATAATCCATGACATATATTTTATATAATTTAGGTAAAAATTAATATTAAAAAATGAAGGTGAAACTTATTTATATTTACCTTTTTCACATTGAATTATGATAAATTAGATGAAAATATATTCAATATGTTTCATCTCCATCATAAAATTCCATCTATCTTCGTCAGTAAGCCACAGAGTTAAAAGACTATAAATGAATGACGATTATTTAAGGTTTTTTCTTCACCATCCCAAAGTCTTAGGTTTTTTACATCACTAAGCGCCAAACATAATAGAAAATAGTAGGTGCAAAAATTTAATTATATTTTATTTTTCAACTCTATCACAAAATTTTAGGTTTTAACCCACTAAAAAACAAAGTTTAAAGACTATAATCCATGACATATATTTTATATAATATAGGTAAAAATTAGAATTAATAATGAATATCAAAATTATTTATTCTTTCCTTTTTCACATTGAATTATGTTAAATTAGATGTATATATATTCAATACGTTTCTTCTCCATTACCAAATTTTATGTTTCTTCATCAGTAAGCCACAAAGTTAAAAGACTATAAATGAATGACAAATATTTTAGGTTTTTTCTTCACCATCCCAAAGTCTTAGGTTTTTTTCATCCCTAAGCACCAAACATAATATACTATAGTAGGAGTAAAAAATAATTATATTTTCTTTTTCAAATCCATCATAAAATATTTGGTTTTTCCCCACTAAAAAACAAAGTTTAAAGACTATAATGCATGACATATATTTTATATAATATAGGTAAAAATTAAAATTAAAAATCAAGCTCAAAATTATTTATATTTTCCTTTTTCACATTGAATTATGGTAAATTAGATGTAAATATATTCAATACGTATCTTCTCCATCACCAAATTTTATGTTTCTTCTTCAGTAAGCCACCGAGTTAAAAGACCATAAATGAATGACGATTATTTAAGGTTTTTTCTTCACCATCCCAAAGTCTTAGGTTTTTTTCATCACTAAGAGCAAAACATAATAGAATATAGTAGGTGCAAAAAATTAATTATATTTTATTTTTCAACTCCATCACAAAATTTTAGGTTTTTCCCTACTAAAAAACAAAGTTTAAAGACTATAATCCATGATATATATTTTATATAACATAGGTAAAAATTAAAATTAATAATGAAGCTCAAAATTATTTATATTTACCTTTTTCACATTGAATTATGGTAAATTAGATGTAAATATATTCAATATGTTTCTTCTCCATACAAAATTTTATGTTTCTTCGTAAGTCAGCCAGAGAGTTAAAAGACTATAAATGAATGACGAATATTTGAGGTTTTTTCTTCACCATCCTAAAGTCTTATGTTTTTTTATCACTAAGAACCAAACATAATAGACTATAGTAGGTGTAAAAAATAATTATATTTTATTTTTTTAAGTCCATCATAAAATTTTCGGGTTTTTTCCGCACTTAAAAACAAAGTTTAAAGACCATAATCCATGACATATATTTTATATAATATAGGTAAAAATCAAAATTAAATAATGAAGCTGAAAATTATTGATATTTACCTTTTTCACATTGAATTATGATAAATTAGATGAAAATATATTCAATATGTTTCTTCTCCATGACAAAATTTCAACTTTCTTCGTCTGTAAGCCACAAAGTTAAAAGACAATAAATAAATGACAATTATTTTAGGTTTTTTCTTCACCATCCCAAAGTCTTAGGTTTTTTTCATCACTAAGCGCCAAACATAATAGACTATAGCAGGTGCAAAAAATTCATTATATTTTATTTTTCAACTCCATCACAAAATTTTAGGTCTCTCACCACTAAAAAATAAAGTTTAAAGACAAAAATCTATGACATATATTTTATATAATATAGGAAAAAATTAAAATTAATAATGAAGCTCAAAATTACTTATATTTACCTTTTTCATATTGAATTATGGTAAGTTAGATGTAAATATATTCAATATGTTTCTTCTCCATACAAAATTTTATGTTTCTTTGTCAGTAAGCCAGAGAGTTAAAAGACTATAAATGAAAGACGAATATTTGAGGTTTTTACTTCTCCATCCTAAAGTCTTATGTTTTTTTATCACTAAGCACCAAACATAATAGACTATACTAGGTGTAAAAAATAATTATATTTTATTTTTGAAGTCCATCATAAAATTTTCGGTTTTTCCGCACTTAAAAACAAAGTTTAAAGACTATAATCCATGACATATATTTTATATAATTTAGGTAAAAATTAATATTAAAAAATGAAGGTGAAACTTATTTATATTTACCTTTTTCACATTGAATTATGATAAATTAGATGAAAATATATTCAATATGTTTCATCTCCATCATAAAATTCCATCTATCTTCGTCAGTAAGCCACAGAGTTAAAAGACTATAAATGAATGACGATTATTTAAGGTTTTTTCTTCACCATCCCAAAGTCTTAGGTTTTTTACATCACTAAGCGCCAAACATAATAGAAAATAGTAGGTGCAAAAATTTAATTATATTTTATTTTTCAACTCTATCACAAAATTTTAGGTTTTAACCCACTAAAAAACAAAGTTTAAAGACTATAATCCATGACATATATTTTATATAATATAGGTAAAAATTAGAATTAATAATGAATATCAAAATTATTTATTCTTTCCTTTTTCACATTGAATTATGTTAAATTAGATGTATATATATTCAATACGTTTCTTCTCCATTACCAAATTTTATGTTTCTTCATCAGTAAGCCACAAAGTTAAAAGACTATAAATGAATGACAAATATTTTAGGTTTTTTCTTCACCATCCCAAAGTCTTAGGTTTTTTTCATCCCTAAGCACCAAACATAATATACTATAGTAGGAGTAAAAAATAATTATATTTTCTTTTTCAAATCCATCATAAAATATTTGGTTTTTCCCCACTAAAAAACAAAGTTTAAAGACTATAATGCATGACATATATTTTATATAATATAGGTAAAAATTAAAATTAAAAATCAAGCTCAAAATTATTTATATTTTCCTTTTTCACATTGAATTATGGTAAATTAGATGTAAATATATTCAATACGTATCTTCTCCATCACCAAATTTTATGTTTCTTCTTCAGTAAGCCACCGAGTTAAAAGACCATAAATGAATGACGATTATTTAAGGTTTTTTCTTCACCATCCCAAAGTCTTAGGTTTTTTTCATCACTAAGAGCAAAACATAATAGAATATAGTAGGTGCAAAAAATTAATTATATTTTATTTTTCAACTCCATCACAAAATTTTAGGTTTTTCCCTACTAAAAAACAAAGTTTAAAGACTATAATCCATGATATATATTTTATATAACATAGGTAAAAATTAAAATTAATAATGAAGCTCAAAATTATTTATATTTACCTTTTTCACATTGAATTATGGTAAATTAGATGTAAATATATTCAATATGTTTCTTCTCCATACAAAATTTTATGTTTCTTCGTAAGTCAGCCAGAGAGTTAAAAGACTATAAATGAATGACGAATATTTGAGGTTTTTTCTTCACCATACTAAAGTCTTATGTTTTTTTATCACTAAGAACCAAACATAATAGACTATAGTAGGTGTAAAAAATAATTATATTTTATTTTTTTAAGTCCATCATAAAATTTTCGGTTTTCCCGCACTTAAAAACAAAGTTTAAAGACTATAATCTATGACATATATTTTATATAATTTAGGTAAAAATTAAAATTAAATAATTAAGCTGAAACTTATTGACATTTACCTTTTTCACATTGAATTAGGATAAATTAGATGAAAATATATTCAATATGTTTCTTCTCCATGACAAAATTTCAACTTTCTTCGTCTGTAAGCCACAGAGTTAAAAGACTATAAATAAATGACGATTATTTTAGGTTTTTTCTTCACCATCCCAAAGTCTTAGGTTTTTTTCATCACTAAGCACCAAACATAATAAACTATAGTAGGTGCAAAAAATTAATTATATTTTATTTTTCAACTCCATCACAAAATTTTAGGTTTTTCCCCACTAAAAAACAATGTTTAAAGACTATAATCCATGACATATATTTTATATAATATAGGTAAAAATTAAAATTAATAATGAAGCTCAAAATTATTTATATTTACCTTTTTCACATTGAATTATGGTAAATTAGATGTAAATATATTCAATATGTTTCTTCTCCATACAAAATTTTATGTTTCTTCGTCAGTATGCCAGAGAGTTAAAAGACTATAATTGAAAGAGGAATATTTGAGGTTTTTTCTTCACCATCCTAAAGTCTTATGTTTTTTTATCACTAAGCACCAAACATAATAGACTATAGTAAGTGTAAAAAATAATTATATTTTATTTTTAAGTCCATCATAAAATTTTCGGTTTTTCTGCACTGAAAAACAAAGTTTAAGGACTATAATCCATGACATATATTTTATAAAATTTAGGTAAAAATTAAAATTAATAATGAAGGTCAGAATTATTTATATTTTTCTTTTTCACATTGAATTATGGTAAATTAGATGTAAATATATTCATTACATTTCTTCTCCATTACCAAATTTTATGTTTCTTCGTCACTAAGCCAGAGAGTTAAAAGACTATAAATTAATGACAAATATTTTAGGTTTTTTCTTCACCATTCTAAAGTCTTATGTTTTTTTATCACTAAGCACCACACATAATAGAGTATGGTAGGTGTAAAAAATAATTATATTTTATTTTTTTAAGTCCATCATAAAATTTTCGGGTTTTTTCCGCACTTAAAAACAAAGTTTAAAGACCATAATCCATGACATATATTTTATATAATATAGGTAAAAATTAAAATTAAATAATGAAGCTGAAAATTATTGATATTTACCTTTTTCACATTGAATTATGATAAATTAGATGAAAATATATTCAATATGTTTCTTCTCCATGACAAAATTTCAACTTTCTTCGTCTGTAAGCCACAAAGTTAAAAGACAATAAATAAATGACAATTATTTTAGGTTTTTTCTTCACCATCCCAAAGTCTTAGGTTTTTTTCACCACTAAGCGCCAAACATAATAGACTATAGCAGGTGCAAAAAATTCATTATATTTTATTTTTCAACTCCATCACAAAATTTTAGGTTTCTCACCACTAAAAAACAAAGTTTAAAGACAAAAATCTATGACATATATTTTATATAATATAGGAAAAAATTAAAATTAATAATGAAGCTCAAAATTACTTATATTTACCTTTTTCATATTGAATTATGGTAAGTTAGATGTAAATATATTCAATATGTTTCTTCTCCATACAAAATTTTATGTTTCTTTGTCAGTAAGCCAGAGAGTTAAAAGACTATAAATGAAAGACGAATATTTGAGGTTTTTACTTCTCCATCCTAAAGTCTTATGTTTTTTTATCACTAAGCACCAAACATAATAGACTATACTAGGTGTAAAAAATAATTATATTTTATTTTTGAAGTCCATCATAAAATTTTCGGTTTTTCCGCACTTAAAAACAAAGTTTAAAGACTATAATCCATGACATATATTTTATATAATTTAGGTAAAAATTAATATTAAAGAATGAAGGTGAAACTTATTGATATTTACCTTTTTCACATTGAATTATGATAAATTAGATGAAAATATATTCAATATGTTTCTTCTCCATCATAAAATTCCATCTATCTTCGTCACTGAGCCACAGAGTTAAAAGACTATAAATGAATGACGATTATTTAAGGTTTTTTCTTCACCATCCCAAAGTCTTAGGTTTTTTACATCACTAAGCGCCAAACATAATAGAAAATAGTAGGTGCAAAAATTTAATTATATTTTATTTTTCAACTCTATCACAAAATTTTAGGTTTTTCCCCACTAAAAAACAAAGTTTAAAGACTATAATCCATGACATATATTTTATATAATATAGGTAAAAATTAGAATTAATAATGAATATCAAAATTATTTATTCTTTCCTTTTTCACATTGAATTATGTTAAATTAGATGTATATATATTCAATACGTTTCTTCTCCATTACCAAATTTTATGTTTCTTCATCAGTAAGCCACAGAGTTAAAAGACTATAAATGAATGACAAATATTTTAGGTTTTTTCTTCACCATCCCAAAGTCTTAGGTTTTTTTCATCCCTAAGCACCAAACATAATAGACTATAGTAGGAGTAAAAAATAATTATATTTTCTTTTTCAAATCCATCATAAAATATTTGGTTTTTCCCCACTAAAAAACAAAGTTTAAAGACTATAATGCATGACATATATTTTATATAATATAGGTAAAAATTAAAATTAAAAATCAAGCTCAAAATTATTTATATTTTCCTTTTTCACATTGAATTATGGTAAATTAGATGTAAATATATTCAATACGTATCTTCTCCATCACCAAATTTTATGTTTCTTCGTCAGTAAGCCACCGAGTTAAAAGACCATAAATGAATGACGATTATTTAAGGTTTTTTCTTCACCATCCCAAAGTCTTAGGTTTTTTTCATCACTAAGAGCCAAACATAATAGAATATAGTAGGTGCAAAAAATTAATTATATTTTATTTTTCAACTCCATCACAAAATTTTAGGTTTTTCCCTACTAAAAAACAAAGTTTAAAGACTATAATCCATGACATATATTTTATATAACATAGGTAAAAATTAAAATTAATAATGAAGCTCAAAATTATTTATATTTACCTTTTTCACATTGAATTATGGTAAATTAGATGTAAATATATTCAATATGTTTCTTCTCCATACAAAATTTTATGTTTCTTCGTAAGTCAGCCAGAGAGTTAAAAGACTATAAATGAATGACGAATATTTGAGGTTTTTTCTTCACCATACTAAAGTCTTATGTTTTTTTATCACTAAGAACCAAACATAATAGACTATAGTAGGTGTAAAAAATAATTATATTTTATTTTTTGAAGTCCATCATAAAATTTTCGGTTTTCCCGCACTTAAAAACAAAGTTTAAAGACTATAATCTATGACATATATTTTATATAATTTAGGTAAAAATTAAAATTAAATAATTAAGCTGAAATTTATTGACATTTACCTTTTTCACATTGAATTAGGATAAATTAGATGAAAATATATTCAATATGTTTCTTCTCCATGACAAAATTTCAACTTTCTTCGTCTGTAAGCCACAGAGTTAAAAGACTATAAATAAATGACGATTATTTTAGGTTTTTTCTTCACCATCCCAAAGTCTTAGGTTTTTTTCATCACTAAGCACCAAACATGATAAACTATAGTAGGTGCAAAAAATTAATTATATTTTATTTTTCAACTCCATCACAAAATTTTAGGTTTTTCCCCACTAAAAAACAATGTTTAAAGACTATAATCCATGACATATATTTTATATAATATAGGTAAAAATTAAAATTAATAATGAAGCTCAAAATTATTTATATTTACCTTTTTCACATTGAATTATGGTAAATTAGATGTAAATATATTCAATATGTTTCTTCTCCATACAAAATTTTATGTTTCTTCATCAGTATGTCAGAGAGTTAAAAGACTATAACTGAAAGAGGAATATTTGAGGTTTTTTCTTCACCATCCTAAAGTCTTATGTTTTTTTATCACTAAGCACCAAACATAATAGACTATAGTAAGTGTAAAAAATAATTATATTTTATTTTTAAGTCCATCATAAAATTTTCGGTTTTTCTGCACTGAAAAACAAAGTTTAAGGACTATAATCCATGACATATATTTTATAAAATTTAGGTAAAAATTAAAATTAATAATGAAGGTCAGAATTATTTATATTTTTCTTTTTCACATTGAATTATGGTAAATTAGGTGTAAATATATTCAATACGTTTCTTCTCCATTACCAAATTTTATGTTTCTTCGTCACTAAGCCAGAGAGTTAAAAGACTATAAATTAATGACAAATATTTTAGGTTTTTTCTTCACCATTCTAAAGTCTTATGTTTTTTTATCACTAAGCACCACACATAATAGAGTATGGTAGGTGTAAAAAATAATTATATTTTATTTTTTTAAGTCCATCATAAAATTTTCGGGTTTTTTCCGCACTTAAAAACAAAGTTTAAAGACCATAATCCATGACATATATTTTATATAATATAGGTAAAAATTAAAATTAAATAATGAAGCTGAAAATTATTGATATTTACCTTTTTCACATTGAATTATGATAAATTAGATGAAAATATATTCAATATGTTTCTTCTCCATGACAAAATTTCAACTTTCTTCGTCTGTAAGCCACAAAGTTAAAAGACAATAAATAAATGACAATTATTTTAGGTTTTTTCTTCACCATCCCAAAGTCTTAGGTTTTTTTCATCACTAAGCTCCAAACATAATAGACTATAGCAGGTGCAAAAAATTCATTATATTTTATTTTTCAACTCCATCACAAAATTTTAGGTTTCTCACCACTAAAAAACAAAGTTTACAGACAAAAATGTATGACATATATTTTATATAATAAAGGAAAAAATTAAAATTAATAATGAATCTCAAAATTACTTATATTTACCTTTTTCACATTGAATTATGGTAAGTTAGATGTAAATATATTCAATATGTTTCTTCTCCATACAAAATTTTATGTTTCTTTGTCAGTAAGCCAGAGAGTTAAAAGACTATAAATGAAAGACGAATATTTGAGGCTTTTACTTCTCCATCCTAAAGTCTTATGTTTTTTTATCACTAAGCACCAAACATAATAGACTATACTAGGTGTAAAAAATAATTATATTTTATTTTTGAAGTCCATCATAAAATTTTCGGTTTTTCCGCACTTAAAAACAAAGTTTAAAGACTATAATCCATGACATATATTTTATATAATTTAGGTAAAAATTAATATTAAAGAATGAAGGTGAAACTTATTGATATTTACCTTTTTCACATTGAATTATGATAAATTAGATGAAAATATATTCAATATGTTTCTTCTCCATCATAAAATTCCATCTATCTTCGTCAGTGAGCCACAGAGTTAAAAGACTATAAATGAATGACGATTATTTAAGGTTTTTTCTTCACCATCCCAAAGTCTTAGGTTTTTTACATCACTAAGCGCCAAACATAATAGAAAATAGTAGGTGCAAAAATTTAATTATATTTTATTTTTCAACTCTATCACAAAATTTTAGGTTTTTCCCCACTAAAAAACAAAGTTTAAAGACTATAATCCATGACATATATTTTATATAATATAGGTAAAAATTAGAATTAATAATGAATATCAAAATTATTTATTCTTTCCTTTTTCACATTGAATTATGTTAAATTAGATGTATATATATTCAATACGTTTCTTCTCCATTACCAAATTTTATGTTTCTTCATCAGTAAGCCACAGAGTTAAAAGACTATAAATGAATGACAAATATTTTAGGTTTTTTCTTCACCATCCCAAAGTCTTAGGTTTTTTTCATCCCTAAGCACCAAACATAATAGACTATAGTAGGAGTAAAAAATAATTATATTTTCTTTTTCAAATCCATCATAAAATATTTGGTTTTTCCCCACTAAAAAACAAAGTTTAAAGACTATAATGCATGACATATATTTTATATAATATAGGTAAAAATTAAAATTAAAAATCAAGCTCAAAATTATTTATATTTTCCTTTTTCACATTGAATTATGGTAAATTAGATGTAAATATATTCAATACGTATCTTCTCCATCACCAAATTTTATGTTTCTTCGTCAGTAAGCCACCGAGTTAAAAGACCATAAATGAATGACGATTATTTAAGGTTTTTTCTTCATCATCCCAAAGTCTTAGGTTTTTTTCATCACTAAGAGCCAAACATAATAGAATATAGTAGGTGCAAAAAATTAATTATATTTTATTTTTCAACTCCATCACAAAATTTTAGGTTTTTCCCTACTAAAAAACAAAGTTTAAAGACTATAATCCATGACATATATTTTATATAACATAGGTAAAAATTAAAATTAATAATGAAGCTCAAAATTATTTATATTTACCTTATTCACATTGAATTATGGTAAATTAGATGTAAATATATTCAATATGTTTCTTCTCCATACAAAATTTTATGTTTCTTCGTAAGTCAGCCAGAGAGTTAAAAGACTATAAATGAATGACGAATATTTGAGGTTTTTTCTTCACCATACTAAAGTCTTATGTTTTTTTATCACTAAGAACCAAACATAATAGACTATAGTAGGTGTAAAAAATAATTATATTTTATTTTTTGAAGTCCATCATAAAATTTTCGGTTTTCCCGCACTTAAAAATAAAGTTTAAAGACTATAATCTATGACATATATTTTATATAATTTAGGTAAAAATTAAAATTAAATAATTAAGCTGAAATTTATTGACATTTACCTTTTTCACATTGAATTAGGATAAATTAGATGAATATATATTCAATATGTTTCTTCTCCATGACAAAATTTCAACTTTCTTCGTCTGTAAGCCACAAAGTTAAAAGACTATAAATAAATGACGATTATTTTAGGTTTTTTCTTCACCATCCCAAAGTCTTAGGTTTTTTTCATCACTAAGCACCAAACATGATAAACTATAGTAGGTGCAAAAAATTAATTATATTTTATTTTTCAACTCCATCACAAAATTTTAGGTTTTTCCCCACTAAAAAACAATGTTTAAAGACTATAATCCATGACATATATTTTATATAATATAGGTAAAAATTAAAATTAATAATGAAGCTCAAAATTATTTATATTTACCTTTTTCACATTGAATTATGGTAAATTAGATGTAAATATATTCAATATGTTTCTTCTCCATACAAAATTTTATGTTTCTTCGTCAGTATGTCAGAGAGTTAAAAGACTATAACTGAAAGAGGAATATTTGAGGTTTTTTCTTCACCATCCTAAAGTCTTATGTTTTTTTATCACTAAGCACCAAACATAATAGACTATAGTAAGTGTAAAAAATAATTATATTTTATTTTTAAGTCCATCATAAAATTTTCGGTTTTTCTGCACTGAAAAACAAAGTTTAAGGACTATAATCCATGACATATATTTTATAAAATTTAGGTAAAAATTAAAATTAATAATGAAGGTCAGAATTATTTATATTTTTCTTTTTCACATTGAATTATGGTAAATTAGGTGTAAATATATTCAATACGTTTCTTCTCCATTACCAAATTTTATGTTTCTTCGTCACTAAGCCAGAGAGTTAAAAGACTATAAATTAATGACAAATATTTTAGGTTTTTTCTTCACCATTCTAAAGTCTTATGTTTTTTTATCACTAAGCACCACACATAATAGAGTATGGTAGGTGTAAAAAATAATTATATTTTATTTTTTTAAGTCCATCATAAAATTTTCGGGTTTTTTCCGCACTTAAAAACAAAGTTTAAAGACCATAATCCATGACATATATTTTATATAATATAGGTAAAAATTAAAATTAAATAATGAAGCTGAAAATTATTGATATTTACCTTTTTCACATTGAATTATGATAAATTAGATGAAAATATATTCAATATGTTTCTTCTCCATGACAAAATTTCAACTTTCTTCGTCTGTAAGCCACAAAGTTAAAAGACAATAAATAAATGACAATTATTTTAGGTTTTTTCTTCACCATCCCAAAGTCTTAGGTTTTTTTCATCACTAAGCTCCAAACATAATAGACTATAGCAGGTGCAAAAAATTCATTATATTTTATTTTTCAACTCCATCACAAAATTTTAGGTTTCTCACCACTAAAAAACAAAGTTTACAGACAAAAATGTATGACATATATTTTATATAATAAAGGAAAAAATTAAAATTAATAATGAATCTCAAAATTACTTATATTTACCTTTTTCACATTGAATTATGGTAAGTTAGATGTAAATATATTCAATATGTTTCTTCTCCATACAAAATTTTATGTTTCTTTGTCAGTAAGCCAGAGAGTTAAAAGACTATAAATGAAAGACGAATATTTGAGGCTTTTACTTCTCCATCCTAAAGTCTTATGTTTTTTTATCACTAAGCACCAAACATAATAGACTATACTAGGTGTAAAAAATAATTATATTTTATTTTTGAAGTCCATCATAAAATTTTCGGTTTTTCCGCACTTAAAAACAAAGTTTAAAGACTATAATCCATGACATATATTTTATATAATTTAGGTAAAAATTAATATTAAAGAATGAAGGTGAAACTTATTGATATTTACCTTTTTCACATTGAATTATGATAAATTAGATGAAAATATATTCAATATGTTTCTTCTCCATCATAAAATTCCATCTATCTTCGTCAGTGAGCCACAGAGTTAAAAGACTATAAATGAATGACGATTATTTAAGGTTTTTTCTTCACCATCCCAAAGTCTTAGGTTTTTTACATCACTAAGCGCCAAACATAATAGAAAATAGTAGGTGCAAAAATTTAATTATATTTTATTTTTCAACTCTATCACAAAATTTTAGGTTTTTCCCCACTAAAAAACAAAGTTTAAAGACTATAATCCATGACATATATTTTATATAATATAGGTAAAAATTAGAATTAATAATGAATATCAAAATTATTTATTCTTTCCTTTTTCACATTGAATTATGTTAAATTAGATGTATATATATTCAATACGTTTCTTCTCCATTACCAAATTTTATGTTTCTTCATCAGTAAGCCACAGAGTTAAAAGACTATAAATGAATGACAAATATTTTAGGTTTTTTCTTCACCATCCCAAAGTCTTAGGTTTTTTTCATCCCTAAGCACCAAACATAATAGACTATAGTAGGAGTAAAAAATAATTATATTTTCTTTTTCAAATCCATCATAAAATATTTGGTTTTTCCCCACTAAAAAACAAAGTTTAAAGACTATAATGCATGACATATATTTTATATAATATAGGTAAAAATTAAAATTAAAAATCAAGCTCAAAATTATTTATATTTTCCTTTTTCACATTGAATTATGGTAAATTAGATGTAAATATATTCAATACGTATCTTCTCCATCACCAAATTTTATGTTTCTTCGTCAGTAAGCCACCGAGTTAAAAGACCATAAATGAATGACGATTATTTAAGGTTTTTTCTTCATCATCCCAAAGTCTTAGGTTTTTTTCATCACTAAGAGCCAAACATAATAGAATATAGTAGGTGCAAAAAATTAATTATATTTTATTTTTCAACTCCATCACAAAATTTTAGGTTTTTCCCTACTAAAAAACAAAGTTTAAAGACTATAATCCATGACATATATTTTATATAACATAGGTAAAAATTAAAATTAATAATGAAGCTCAAAATTATTTATATTTACCTTATTCACATTGAATTATGGTAAATTAGATGTAAATATATTCAATATGTTTCTTCTCCATACAAAATTTTATGTTTCTTCGTAAGTCAGCCAGAGAGTTAAAAGACTATAAATGAATGACGAATATTTGAGGTTTTTTCTTCACCATACTAAAGTCTTATGTTTTTTTATCACTAAGAACCAAACATAATAGACTATAGTAGGTGTAAAAAATAATTATATTTTATTTTTTGAAGTCCATCATAAAATTTTCGGTTTTCCCGCACTTAAAAATAAAGTTTAAAGACTATAATCTATGACATATATTTTATATAATTTAGGTAAAAATTAAAATTAAATAATTAAGCTGAAATTTATTGACATTTACCTTTTTCACATTGAATTAGGATAAATTAGATGAATATATATTCAATATGTTTCTTCTCCATGACAAAATTTCAACTTTCTTCGTCTGTAAGCCACAAAGTTAAAAGACTATAAATAAATGACGATTATTTTAGGTTTTTTCTTCACCATCCCAAAGTCTTAGGTTTTTTTCATCACTAAGCACCAAACATGATAAACTATAGTAGGTGCAAAAAATTAATTATATTTTATTTTTCAACTCCATCACAAAATTTTAGGTTTTTCCCCACTAAAAAACAATGTTTAAAGACTATAATCCATGACATATATTTTATATAATATAGGTAAAAATTAAAATTAATAATGAAGCTCAAAATTATTTATATTTACCTTTTTCACATTGAATTATGGTAAATTAGATGTAAATATATTCAATATGTTTCTTCTCCATACAAAATTTTATGTTTCTTCGTCAGTATGTCAGAGAGTTAAAAGACTATAACTGAAAGAGGAATATTTGAGGTTTTTTCTTCACCATCCTAAAGTCTTATGTTTTTTTATCACTAAGCACCAAACATAATAGACTATAGTAAGTGTAAAAAATAATTATATTTTATTTTTAAATTTTGTTTTTCTGCACTGAAAAACAAAGTTTAAGGACTATAATCCATGACATATATTTTATAAAATTTAGGTAAAAATTAAAATTAATAATGAAGGTCAGAATTATTTATATTTTTCTTTTTCACATTGAATTATGGTAAATTAGGTGTAAATATATTCAATACGTTTCTTCTCCATTACCAAATTTTCTGTTTCTTCGTCACTAAGCCAGAGAGTTAAAAGACTATAAATTAATGACAAATATTTTAGGTTTTTTCTTCACCATTCTAAAGTCTTATGTTTTTTTATCACTAAGCACCACACATAATAGAGTATGGTAGGTGTAAAAAATAATTATATTTTATTTTTTTAAGTCCATCATAAAATTTTCGGGTTTTTTCCGCACTTAAAAACAAAGTTTAAAGACCATAATCCATGACATATATTTTATATAATATAGGTAAAAATTAAAATTAAATAATGAAGCTGAAAATTATTGATATTTACCTTTTTCACATTGAATTATGATAAATTAGATGAAAATATATTCAATATGTTTCTTCTCCATGACAAAATTTCAACTTTCTTCGTCTGTAAGCCACAAAGTTAAAAGACAATAAATAAATGACAATTATTTTAGGTTTTTTCTTCACCATCCCAAAGTCTTAGGTTTTTTTCATCACTAAGCTCCAAACATAATAGACTATAGCAGGTGCAAAAAATTCATTATATTTTATTTTTCAACTCCATCACAAAATTTTAGGTTTCTCACCACTAAAAAACAAAGTTTACAGACAAAAATGTATGACATATATTTTATATAATAAAGGAAAAAATTAAAATTAATAATGAAGCTCAAAATTACTTATATTTACCTTTTTCACATTGAATTATGGTAAGTTAGATGTAAATATATTCAATATGTTTCTTCTCCATACAAAATTTTATGTTTCTTTGTCAGTAAGCCAGAGAGTTAAAAGACTATAAATGAAAGACGAATATTTGAGGCTTTTACTTCTCCATCCTAAAGTCTTATGTTTTTTTATCACTAAGCACCAAACATAATAGACTATACTAGGTGTAAAAAATAATTATATTTTATTTTTGAAGTCCATCATAAAATTTTCGGTTTTTCCGCACTTAAAAACAAAGTTTAAAGACTATAATCCATGACATATATTTTATATAATTTAGGTAAAAATTAATATTAAAGAATGAAGGTGAAACTTATTGATATTTACCTTTTTCACATTGAATTATGATAAATTAGATGAAAATATATTCAATATGTTTCTTCTCCATCATAAAATTCCATCTATCTTCGTCAGTGAGCCACAGAGTTAAAAGACTATAAATGAATGACGATTATTTAAGGTTTTTTCTTCACCATCCCAAAGTCTTAGGTTTTTTACATCACTAAGCGCCAAACATAATAGAAAATAGTAGGTGCAAAAATTTAATTATATTTTATTTTTCAACTCTATCACAAAATTTTAGGTTTTTCCCCACTAAAAAACAAAGTTTAAAGACTATAATCCATGACATATATTTTATATAATATAGGTAAAAATTAGAATTAATAATGAATATCAAAATTATTTATTCTTTCCTTTTTCACATTGAATTATGTTAAATTAGATGTATATATATTCAATACGTTTCTTCTCCATTACCAAATTTTATGTTTCTTCATCAGTAAGCCACAGAGTTAAAAGACTATAAATGAATGACAAATATTTTAGGTTTTTTCTTCACCATCCCAAAGTCTTAGGTTTTTTTCATCCCTAAGCACCAAACATAATAGACTATAGTAGGAGTAAAAAATAATTATATTTTCTTTTTCAAATCCATCATAAAATATTTGGTTTTTCCCCACTAAAAAACAAAGTTTAAAGACTATAATGCATGACATATATTTTATATAATATAGGTAAAAATTAAAATTAAAAATCAAGCTCAAAATTATTTATATTTTCCTTTTTCACATTGAATTATGGTAAATTAGATGTAAATATATTCAATACGTATCTTCTCCATCACCAAATTTTATGTTTCTTCGTCAGTAAGCCACCGAGTTAAAAGACCATAAATGAATGACGATTATTTAAGGTTTTTTCTTCATCATCCCAAAGTCTTAGGTTTTTTTCATCACTAAGAGCCAAACATAATAGAATATAGTAGGTGCAAAAAATTAATTATATTTTATTTTTCAACTCCATCACAAAATTTTAGGTTTTTCCCTACTAAAAAACAAAGTTTAAAGACTATAATCCATGACATATATTTTATATAACATAGGTAAAAATTAAAATTAATAATGAAGCTCAAAATTATTTGTATTTACCTTATTCACATTGAATTATGGTAAATTAGATGTAAATATATTCAATATGTTTCTTCTCCATACAAAATTTTATGTTTCTTCGTAAGTCAGCCAGAGAGTTAAAAGACTATAAATGAATGACGAATATTTGAGGTTTTTTCTTCACCATACTAAAGTCTTATGTTTTTTTATCACTAAGAACCAAACATAATAGACTATAGTAGGTGTAAAAAATAATTATATTTTATTTTTTGAAGTCCATCATAAAATTTTCGGTTTTCCCGCACTTAAAAATAAAGTTTAAAGACTATAATCTATGACATATATTTTATATAATTTAGGTAAAAATTAAAATTAAATAATTAAGCTGAAATTTATTGACATTTACCTTTTTCACATTGAATTAGGATAAATTAGATGAATATATATTCAATATGTTTCTTCTCCATGACAAAATTTCAACTTTCTTCGTCTGTAAGCCACAGAGTTAAAAGACTATAAATAAATGACGATTATTTTAGGTTTTTTCTTCACCATCCCAAAGTCTTAGGTTTTTTTCATCACTAAGCACCAAACATGATAAACTATAGTAGGTGCAAAAAATTAATTATATTTTATTTTTCAACTCCATCACAAAATTTTAGGTTTTTCCCCACTAAAAAACAATGTTTAAAGACTATAATCCATGACATATATTTTATATAATATAGGTAAAAATTAAAATTAATAATGAAGCTCAAAATTATTTATATTTACCTTTTTCACATTGAATTATGGTAAATTAGATGTAAATATATTCAATATGTTTCTTCTCCATACAAAATTTTATGTTTCTTCGTCAGTATGTCAGAGAGTTAAAAGACTATAACTGAAAGAGGAATATTTGAGGTTTTTTCTTCACCATCCTAAAGTCTTATGTTTTTTTATCACTAAGCACCAAACATAATAGACTATAGTAAGTGTAAAAAATAATTATATTTTATTTTTAAATTTTGTTTTTCTGCACTGAAAAACAAAGTTTAAGGACTATAATCCATGACATATATTTTATAAAATTTAGGTAAAAATTAAAATTAATAATGAAGGTCAGAATTATTTATATTTTTCTTTTTCACATTGAATTATGGTAAATTAGGTGTAAATATATTCAATACGTTTCTTCTCCATTACCAAATTTTCTGTTTCTTCGTCACTAAGCCAGAGAGTTAAAAGACTATAAATTAATGACAAATATTTTAGGTTTTTTCTTCACCATTCTAAAGTCTTATGTTTTTTTATCACTAAGCACCACACATAATAGAGTATGGTAGGTGTAAAAAATAATTATATTTTATTTTTTTAAGTCCATCATAAAATTTTCGGGTTTTTTCCGCACTTAAAAACAAAGTTTAAAGACCATAATCCATGACATATATTTTATATAATATAGGTAAAAATTAAAATTAAATAATGAAGCTGAAAATTATTGATATTTACCTTTTTCACATTGAATTATGATAAATTAGATGAAAATATATTCAATATGTTTCTTCTCCATGACAAAATTTCAACTTTCTTCGTCTGTAAGCCACAAAGTTAAAAGACAATAAATAAATGACAATTATTTTAGGTTTTTTCTTCACCATCCCAAAGTCTTAGGTTTTTTTCATCACTAAGCTCCAAACATAATAGACTATAGCAGGTGCAAAAAATTCATTATATTTTATTTTTCAACTCCATCACAAAATTTTAGGTTTCTCACCACTAAAAAACAAAGTTTACAGACAAAAATGTATGACATATATTTTATATAATAAAGGAAAAAATTAAAATTAATAATGAAGCTCAAAATTACTTATATTTACCTTTTTCACATTGAATTATGGTAAGTTAGATGTAAATATATTCAATATGTTTCTTCTCCATACAAAATTTTATGTTTCTTTGTCAGTAAGCCAGAGAGTTAAAAGACTATAAATGAAAGACGAATATTTGAGGCTTTTACTTCTCCATCCTAAAGTCTTATGTTTTTTTATCACTAAGCACCAAACATAATAGACTATACTAGGTGTAAAAAATAATTATATTTTATTTTTGAAGTCCATCATAAAATTTTCGGTTTTTCCGCACTTAAAAACAAAGTTTAAAGACTATAATCCATGACATATATTTTATATAATTTAGGTAAAAATTAATATTAAAGAATGAAGGTGAAACTTATTGATATTTACCTTTTTCACATTGAATTATGATAAATTAGATGAAAATATATTCAATATGTTTCTTCTCCATCATAAAATTCCATCTATCTTCGTCAGTGAGCCACAGAGTTAAAAGACTATAAATGAATGACGATTATTTAAGGTTTTTTCTTCACCATCCCAAAGTCTTAGGTTTTTTACATCACTAAGCGCCAAACATAATAGAAAATAGTAGGTGCAAAAATTTAATTATATTTTATTTTTCAACTCTATCACAAAATTTTAGGTTTTTCCCCACTAAAAAACAAAGTTTAAAGACTATAATCCATGACATATATTTTATATAATATAGGTAAAAATTAGAATTAATAATGAATATCAAAATTATTTATTCTTTCCTTTTTCACATTGAATTATGTTAAATTAGATGTATATATATTCAATACGTTTCTTCTCCATTACCAAATTTTATGTTTCTTCATCAGTAAGCCACAGAGTTAAAAGACTATAAATGAATGACAAATATTTTAGGTTTTTTCTTCACCATCCCAAAGTCTTAGGTTTTTTTCATCCCTAAGCACCAAACATAATAGACTATAGTAGGAGTAAAAAATAATTATATTTTCTTTTTCAAATCCATCATAAAATATTTGGTTTTTCCCCACTAAAAAACAAAGTTTAAAGACTATAATGCATGACATATATTTTATATAATATAGGTAAAAATTAAAATTAAAAATCAAGCTCAAAATTATTTATATTTTCCTTTTTCACATTGAATTATGGTAAATTAGATGTAAATATATTCAATACGTATCTTCTCCATCACCAAATTTTATGTTTCTTCGTCAGTAAGCCACCGAGTTAAAAGACCATAAATGAATGACGATTATTTAAGGTTTTTTCTTCATCATCCCAAAGTCTTAGGTTTTTTTCATCACTAAGAGACAAACATAATAGAATATAGTAGGTGCAAAAAATTAATTATATTTTATTTTTCAACTCCATCACAAAATTTTAGGTTTTTCCCTACTAAAAAACAAAGTTTAAAGACTATAATCCATGACATATATTTTATATAACATAGGTAAAAATTAAAATTAATAATGAAGCTCAAAATTATTTATATTTACCTTATTCACATTGAATTATGGTAAATTAGATGTAAATATATTCAATATGTTTCTTCTCCATACAAAATATTATGTTTCTTCGTAAGTCAGCCAGAGAGTTAAAAGACTATAAATGAATGACGAATATTTGAGGTTTTTTCTTCACCATACTAAAGTCTTATGTTTTTTTATCACTAAGAACCAAACATAATAGACTATAGTAGGTGTAAAAAATAATTATATTTTATTTTTTGAAGTCCATCATAAAATTTTCGGTTTTCCCGCACTTAAAAACAAAGTTTAAAGACTATAATCTATGACATATATTTTATATAATTTAGGTAAAAATTAAAATTAAATAATTAAGCTGAAACTTATTGACATTTACCTTTTTCACATTGAATTAGGATAAATTAGATGAAAATATATTCAATATGTTTCTTCTCCATGACAAAATTTCAACTTTCTTCGTCTGTAAGCCACAGAGTTAAAAGACTATAAATAAATGACGATTATTTTAGGTTTTTTCTTCACTATCCCAAAGTCTTAGGTTTTTTTCATCACTAAGCACCAAACATGATAAACTATAGTAGGTGCAAAAAATTAATTATATTTTATTTTTCAACTCCATCACAAAATTTTAGGTTTTTCCCCACTAAAAAACAATGTTTAAAGACTATAATCCATGACATATATTTTATATAATATAGGTAAAAATTAAAATTAATAATGAAGCTCAAAATTATTTATATTTACCTTTTTCACATTGAATTATGGTAAATTAGATGTAAATATATTCAATATGTTTCTTCTCCATACAAAATTTTATGTTTCTTCGTCAGTATGCCAGAGAGTTAAAAGACTATAACTGAAAGAGGAATATTTGAGGTTTTTTCTTCACCATCCTAAAGTCTTATGTTTTTTTATCACTAAGCACCAAACATAATAGACTATAGTAAGTGTAAAAAATAATTATATTTTATTTTTAAGTCCATCATAAAATTTTCGGTTTTTCTGCGCTGAAAAACAAAGTTTAAAGACTATAATCCATGACATATATTTTATAAAATTTAGGTAAAAATTAAAATTAATAATGAAGGTCAGAATTATTTATATTTTCCTTTTTCACATTGAATTATGGTAAATTAGATGTAAATATATTCAATACGTTTCTTCTCCATTACCAAATTTTATGTTTCTTCGTCACTAAGCCAGAGAGTTAAAAGACTATAAATTAATGACAAATATTTTAGGTTTTTTCTTCACCATTCTAAAGTCTTATGTTTTTTTATCACTAAGCACCACACATAATAGAGTATGGTAGGTGTAAAAAATAATTATATTTTATTTTTTTAAGTCCATCATAAAATTTTCGGGTTTTTTCCGCACTTAAAAACAAAGTTTAAAGACCATAATCCATGACATATATTTTATATAATATAGGTAAAAATTAAAATTAAATAATGAAGCTGAAAATTATTGATATTTACCTTTTTCACATTGAATTATGATAAATTAGATGAAAATATATTCAATATGTTTCTTCTCCATGACAAAATTTCAACTTTCTTCGTCTGTAAGCCACAAAGTTAAAAGACAATAAATAAATGACAATTATTTTAGGTTTTTTCTTCACCATCCCAAAGTCTTAGGTTTTTTTCATCACTAAGCGCCAAACATAATAGACTATAGCAGGTGCAAAAAATTCATTATATTTTATTTTTCAACTCCATCACAAAATTTTAGGTTTCTCACCACTAAAAAACAAAGTTTAAAGACAAAAATCTATGACATATATTTTATATAATATAGGAAAAAATTAAAATTAATAATGAAGCTCAAAATTACTTATATTTACCTTTTTCACATTGAATTATGGTAAGTTAGATGTAAATATATTCAATATGTTTCTTCTCCATACAAAATTTTATGTTTCTTTGTCAGTAAGCCAGAGAGTTAAAAGACTATAAATGAAAGACGAATATTTGAGGTTTTTACTTCTCCATCCTAAAGTCTTATGTTTTTTTATCACTAAGCACCAAACATAATAGACTATACTAGGTGTAAAAAATAATTATATTTTATTTTTGAAGTCCATCATAAAATTTTCGGTTTTTCCGCACTTAAAAACAAAGTTTAAAGACTATAATCCATGACATATATTTTATATAATTTAGGTAAAAATTAATATTAAAGAATGAAGGTGAAACTTATTGATATTTACCTTTTTCACATTGAATTATGATAAATTAGATGAAAATATATTCAATATGTTTCTTCTCCATCATAAAATTCCATCTATCTTCGTCAGTGAGCCACAGAGTTAAAAGACTATAAATGAATGACGATTATTTAAGGTTTTTTCTTCACCATCCCAAAGTCTTAGGTTTTTTACATCACTAAGCGCCAAACATAATAGAAAATAGTAGGTGCAAAAATTTAATTATATTTTATTTTTCAACTCTATCACAAAATTTTAGGTTTTTCCCCACTATAAAACAAAGTTTAAAGACTATAATCCATGACATATATTTTATATAATATAGGTAAAAATTAGAATTAATAATGAATATCAAAATTATTTATTCTTTCCTTTTTCACATTGAATTATGTTAAATTAGATGTATATATATTCAATACGTTTCTTCTCCATTACCAAATTTTATGTTTCTTCATCAGTAAGCCACAGAGTTAAAAGACTATAAATGAATGACAAATATTTTAGGTTTTTTCTTCACCATCCCAAAGTCTTAGGTTTTTTTCATCCCTAAGCACCAAACATAATAGACTATAGTAGGAGTAAAAAATAATTATATTTTCTTTTTCAAATCCATCATAAAATATTTGGTTTTTCCCCACTAAAAAACAAAGTTTAAAGACTATAATGCATGACATATATTTTATATAATATAGGTAAAAATTAAAATTAAAAATCAAGCTCAAAATTATTTATATTTTCCTTTTTCACATTGAATTATGGTAAATTAGATGTAAATATATTCAATATGTATCTTCTCCATCACCAAATTTTATGTTTCTTCGTCAGTAAGCCACCGAGTTAAAAGACCATAAATGAATGACGATTATTTAAGGTTTTTTCTTCACCATCCCAAAGTCTTAGGTTTTTTTCATCACTAAGAGCAAAACATAATAGAATATAGTAGGTGCAAAAAATTAATTATATTTTATTTTTCAACTCCATCACAAAATTTTAGGTTTTTCCCTACTAAAAAACAAAGTTTAAAGACTATAATCCATGACATATATTTTATATAACATAGGTAAAAATTAAAATTAATAATGAAGCTCAAAATTATTTATATTTACCTTTTTCACATTGAATTATGGTAAATTAGATGTAAATATATTCAATATGTTTCTTCTCCATACAAAATTTTATGTTTCTTCGTAAGTCAGCCAGAGAGTTAAAAGACTATAAATGAATGACGAATATTTGAGGTTTTTTCTTCACCATACTAAAGTCTTATGTTTTTTTATCACTAAGAACCAAACATAATAGACTATAGTAGGTGTAAAAAATAATTATATTTTATTTTTTGAAGTCCATCATAAAATTTTCGGTTTTCCCGCACTTAAAAACAAAGTTTAAAGACTATAATCTATGACATATATTTTATATAATTTAGGTAAAAATTAAAATTAAATAATTCAGCTGAAACTTATTGACATTTACCTTTTTCACATTGAATTAGGATAAATTAGATGAAAATATATTCAATATGTTTCTTCTCCATGACAAAATTTCAACTTTCTTCGTCTGTAAGCCACAGAGTTAAAAGACTATAAATAAATGACGATTATTTTAGGTTTTTTCTTCACCATCCCAAAGTCTTAGGTTTTTTTCATCACTAAGCACCAAACATGATAAACTATAGTAGGTGCAAAAAATTAATTATATTTTATTTTTCAACTCCATCACAAAATTTTAGGTTTTTCCCCACTAAAAAACAATGTTTAAAGACTATAATCCATGACATATATTTTATATAATATAGGTAAAAATTAAAATTAATAATGAAGCTCAAAATTATTTATATTTACCTTTTTCACATTGAATTATGGTAAATTAGATGTAAATATATTCAATATGTTTCTTCTCCATACAAAATTTTATGTTTCTTCGTCAGTATGCCAGAGAGTTAAAAGACTATAACTGAAAGAGGAATATTTGAGGTTTTTTCTTCACCATCCTAAAGTCTTATGTTTTTTTATCACTAAGCACCAAACATAATAGACTATAGTAAGTGTAAAAAATAATTATATTTTATTTTTAAGTCCATCATAAAATTTTTGGTTTTTCTGCGCTGAAAAACAAAGTTTAAAGACTATAATCCATGACATATATTTTATAAAATTTAGGTAAAAATTAAAATTAATAATGAAGGTCAGAATTATTTATATTTTCCTTTTTCACATTGAATTATGCTAAATTAGATGTAAATATATTCAATACGTTTCTTCTCCATTACCAAATTTTATGTTTCTTCGTCACTAAGCCAGAGAGTTAAAAGACTATAAATTAATGACAAATATTTTAGGTTTTTTCTTCACCATTCTAAAGTCTTATGTTTTTTTATCACTAAGCACCACACATAATAGAGTATGGTAGGTGTAAAAAATAATTATATTTTATTTTTTTAAGTCCATCATAAAATTTTCGGGTTTTTTCCGCACTTAAAAACAAAGTTTAAAGACCATAATCCATGACATATATTTTATATAATATAGGTAAAAATTAAAATTAAATAATGAAGCTGAAAATTATTGATATTTACCTTTTTCACATTGAACTATGATAAATTAGATGAAAATATATTCAATATGTTTCTTCTCCATGACAAAATTTCAACTTTCTTCGTCTGTAAGCCACAAAGTTAAAAGACAATAAATAAATGACAATTATTTTAGGTTTTTTCTTCACCATCCCAAAGTCTTAGGTTTTTTTCATCACTAAGCGCCAAACATAATAGACTATAGCAGGTGCAAAAAATTCATTATATTTTATTTTTCAACTCCATCTCAAAATTTTAGGTTTCTCACCACTAAAAAACAAAGTTTAAAGACAAAAATCTATGACATATATTTTATATAATATAGGAAAAAAATTAAAATTAATAATGAAGCTCAAAATTACTTATATGTACCTTTTTCACATTGAATTATGGTAAGTTAGATGTAAATATATTCAATATGTTTCTTCTCCATACAAAATTTTATGTTTCTTTGTCAGTAAGCCAGAGAGTTAAAAGACTATAAATGAAAGACGAATATTTGAGGTTTTTACTTCTCCATCCTAAAGTCTTATGTTTTTTTATCACTAAGCACCAAACATAATAGACTATACTAGGTGTATAAAATAATTATATTTTATTTTTGAAGTCCATCATAAAATTTTCGGTTTTTCCGCACTTAAAAACAAAGTTTAAAGACTATAATCCATGACATATATTTTATATAATTTAGGTAAAAATTAAAATTAAAGAATGAAGGTGAAACTTATTGATATTTACCTTTTTCACATTGAATTATGATAAATTAGATGAAAATATATTCAATATGTTTCTTCTCCATCATAAAATTCCATCTATCTTCGTCAGTAAGCCACAGAGTTAAAAGACTATAAATGAATGACGATTATTTAAGGTTTTTTCTTCACCATCACAAAGTCTTAGGTTTTTTACATCACTAAGCGCCAAACATAATAGAAAATAGTAGGTGCAAAAATTTAATTATATTTTATTTTTCAACTCTATCACAAAATTTTAGGTTTTTCCCCACTAAAAAACAAAGTTTAAAGACTATAATCCATGACATATATTTTATATAATATAGGTAAAAATTAGAATTAATAATGAATATCAAAATTATTTATTCTTTCCTTTTTCACATTGAATTATGTTAAATTAGATGTATATATATTCAATACGTTTCTTCTCCATTACCAAATTTTATGTTTCTTCATCAGTAAGCCACAGAGTTAAAAGACTATAAATGAATGACAAATATTTTAGGTTTTTTCTTCACCATCCCAAAGTCTTAGGTTTTTTTCATCCCTAAGCACCAAACATAATAGACTATAGTAGGAGTAAAAAATAATTATATTTTCTTTTTCAAATCCATCATAAAATATTTGGTTTTTCCCCACTAAAAAACAAAGTTTAAAGACTATAATGCATGACATATATTTTATATAATATAGGTAAAAATTAAAATTAAAAATCAAGCTCAAAATTATTTATATTTTCCTTTTTCACATTGAATTATGGTAAATTAGATGTAAATATATTCAATACGTTTCTTCTCCATCACCAAATTTTATGTTTCTTCGTCAGTAAGCCACCGAGTTAAAAGACCATAAATGAATGACGATTATTTAAGGTTTTTTCTTCACCATCCCAAAGTCTTAGGTTTTTTTCATCACTAAGAGACAAACATAATAGAATATAGTAGGTGCAAAAAATTAATTATATTTTATTTTTCAACTCCATCACAAAATTTTAGGTTTTTCCCTACTAAAAAACAAAGTTTAAAGACTATAATCCATGACATATATTTTATATAACATAGGTAAAAATTAAAATTAATAATGAAGCTCAAAATTATTTATATTTACCTTTTTCACATTGAATTATGGTAAATTAGATGTAAATATATTCAATATGTTTCTTCTCCATACAAAACTTTATGTTTCTTCGTAAGTCAGCCAGAGAGTTAAAAGACTATAAATGAATGACGAATATTTGAGGTTTTTTCTTCACCATACTAAAGTCTTATGTTTTTTTATCACTAAGAACCAAACATAATAGACTATAGTAGGTGTAAAAAATAATTATATTTTATTTTTTGAAGTCCATCATAAAATTTTCGGTTTTCCCGCACTTAAAAACAAAGTTTAAAGACTATAATCTATGACATATATTTTATATAATTTAGGTAAAAATTAAAATTAAATAATTAAGCTGAAACTTATTGAAATTTACCTTTTTCACATTGAATTAGGATAAATTAGATGAAAATATATTCAATATGTTTCTTCTCCATGACAAAATTTCAACTTTCTTCGTCTGTAAGCCACAGAGTTAAAAGACTATAAATAAATGACGATTATTTTAGGTTTTTTCTTCACCATCTAAAAGTCTTAGGTTTTTTTCATCACTAAGCACCAAACATGATAAACTATAGTAGGTGCAAAAAATTATTATATTTTATTTTTCAACTCCATCACAAAATTTTAGGTTTTTCCCTACTAAAAAACAATGTTTAAAGACTATAATCCATGACATATATTTTATATAATATAGGTAAAAATTAAAATTAATAATGAAGCTCAAAATTATTTATATTTACCTTTTTCACATTGAATTATGGTAAATTAGATGTAAATATATTCAATATGTTTCTTCTCCATACAAAATTTTATGTTTCTTCGTCAGTATGCCAGAGAGTTAAAAGACTATAACTGAAAGAGGAATATTTGAGGTTTTTTCTTCACCATCCTAAAGTCTTATGTTTTTTTATCACTAAGCACCAAACATAATAGACTATAGTAAGTGTAAAAAATAATTATATTTTATTTTTAAGTTCATCATAAAATTTTCGGTTTTTCTGCGCTGAAAAACAAAGTTTAAAGACTATAATCCATGACATATATTTTATAAAATTTAGGTAAAAATTAAAATTAATAATGAAGGTCAGAATTATTTATATTTTCCTTTTTCACATTGAATTATGGTAAATTAGATGTAAATATATTCAATACGTTTCTTCTCCATTACCAAATTTTATGTTTCTTCGTCACTAAGCCAGAGAGTTAAAAGACTATAAATTAATGACAAATATTTTAGGTTTTTTCTTCACCATTCTAAAGTCTTATGTTTTTTTATCACTAAGCACCACACATAATAGAGTATGGTAGGTGTAAAAAATAATTATATTTTATTTTTTTAAGTCCATCATAAAATTTTCGGGTTTTTTCCGCACTTAAAAACAAAGTTTAAAGACCATAATCCATGACATATATTTTATATAATATAGGTAAAAATTAAAATTAAATAATGAAGCTGAAAATTATTGATATTTACCTTTTTCACATTGAACTATGATAAATTAGATGAAAATATATTCAATATGTTTCTTCTCCATGACAAAATTTCAACTTTCTTCGTCTGTAAGCCACAAAGTTAAAAGACAATAAATAAATGACAATTATTTTAGGTTTTTTCTTCACCATCCCAAAGTCTTAGGTTTTTTTCATCACTAAGCGCCAAACATAATAGACTATAGCAGGTGCAAAAAATTCATTATATTTTATTTTTCAACTCCATCTCAAAATTTTAGGTTTCTCACCACTAAAAAACAAAGTTTAAAGACAAAAATCTATGACATATATTTTATATAATATAGGAAAAAAATTAAAATTAATAATGAAGCTCAAAATTACTTATATTTACCTTTTTCACATTGAATTATGGTAAGTTAGATGTAAATATATTCAATATGTTTCTTCTCCATAAAAAATTTTATGTTTCTTTGTCAGTAAGCCAGAGAGTTAAAAGACTATAAATGAAAGACGAATATTTGAGGTTTTTACTTCTCCATCCTAAAGTCTTATGTTTTTTTATCACTAAGCACCAAACATAATAGACTATACTAGGTGTAAAAAATAATTATATTTTATTTTTGAAGTCCATCATAAAATTTTCGGTTTTTCCGCACTTAAAAACAAAGTTTAAAGACTATAATCCATGACATATATTTTATATAATTTAGGTAAAAATTAAAATTAAAGAATGAAGGTGAAACTTATTGATATTTACCTTTTTCACATTGAATTATGATAAATTAGATGAAAATATATTCAATATGTTTCTTCTCCATCATAAAATTCCATCTATCTTCGTCAGTAAGCCACAGAGTTAAAAGACTATAAATGAATGACGATTATTTAAGGTTTTTTCTTCACCATCACAAAGTCTTAGGTTTTTTACATCACTAAGCGCCAAACATAATAGAAAATAGTAGGTGCAAAAATTTAATTATATTTTATTTTTCAACTCTATCACAAAATTTTAGGTTTTTCCCCACTAAAAAACAAAGTTTAAAGACTATAATCCATGACATATATTTTATATAATATAGGTAAAAATTAGAATTAATAATGAATATCAAAATTATTTATTCTTTCCTTTTTCACATTGAATTATGTTAAATTAGATGTATATATATTCAATACGTTTCTTCTCCATTACCAAATTTTATGTTTCTTCATCAGTAAGCCACAGAGTTAAAAGACTATAAATGAATGACAAATATTTTAGGTTTTTTCTTCACCATCCCAAAGTCTTAGGTTTTTTTCATCCCTAAGCACCAAACATAATAGACTATAGTAGGAGTAAAAAATAATTATATTTTCTTTTTCAAATCCATCATAAAATATTTGGTTTTTCCCCACTAAAAAACAAAGTTTAAAGACTATAATGCATGACATATATTTTATATAATATAGGTAAAAATTAAAATTAAAAATCAAGCTCAAAATTATTTATATTTTCCTTTTTCACATTGAATTATGGTAAATTAGATGTAAATATATTCAATACGTTTCTTCTCCATCACCAAATTTTATGTTTCTTCGTCAGTAAGCCACCGAGTTAAAAGACCATAAATGAATGACGATTATTTAAGGTTTTTTCTTCACCATCCCAAAGTCTTAGGTTTTTTTCATCACTAAGAGACAAACATAATAGAATATAGTAGGTGCAAAAAATTAATTATATTTTATTTTTCAACTCCATCACAAAATTTTAGGTTTTTCCCTACTAAAAAACAAAGTTTAAAGACTATAATCCATGACATATATTTTATATAACATAGGTAAAAATTAAAATTAATAATGAAGCTCAAAATTATTTATATTTACCTTTTTCACATTGAATTATGGTAAATTAGATGTAAATATATTCAATATGTTTCTTCTCCATACAAAACTTTATGTTTCTTCGTAAGTCAGCCAGAGAGTTAAAAGACTATAAATGAATGACGAATATTTGAGGTTTTTTCTTCACCATACTAAAGTCTTATGTTTTTTTATCACTAAGAACCAAACATAATAGACTATAGTAGGTGTAAAAAATAATTATATTTTATTTTTTGAAGTCCATCATAAAATTTTCGGTTTTCCCGCACTTAAAAACAAAGTTTAAAGACTATAATCTATGACATATATTTTATATAATTTAGGTAAAAATTAAAATTAAATAATTAAGCTGAAACTTATTGAAATTTACCTTTTTCACATTGAATTAGGATAAATTAGATGAAAATATATTCAATATGTTTCTTCTCCATGACAAAATTTCAACTTTCTTCGTCTGTAAGCCACAGAGTTAAAAGACTATAAATAAATGACGATTATTTTAGGTTTTTTCTTCACCATCTAAAAGTCTTAGGTTTTTTTCATCACTAAGCACCAAACATGATAAACTATAGTAGGTGCAAAAAATTATTATATTTTATTTTTCAACTCCATCACAAAATTTTAGGTTTTTCCCTACTAAAAAACAATGTTTAAAGACTATAATCCATGACATATATTTTATATAATATAGGTAAAAATTAAATTAATAATGAAGCTCAAAATTATTTATATTTACCTTTTTCACATTGAATTATGGTAAATTAGATGTAAATATATTCAATATGTTTCTTCTCCATACAAAATTTTATGTTTCTTCGTCAGTATGCCAGAGAGTTAAAAGACTATAACTGAAAGAGGAATATTTGAGGTTTTTTCTTCACCATCCTAAAGTCTTATGTTTTTTTATCACTAAGCACCAAACATAATAGACTATAGTAAGTGTAAAAAATAATTCTATTTTATTTTTAAGTTCATCATAAAATTTTCGGTTTTTCTGCGCTGAAAAACAAAGTTTAAAGACTATAATCCATGACATATATTTTATAAAATTTAGGTAAAAATTAAAATTAATAATGAAGGTCAGAATTATTTATATTTTCCTTTTTCACATTGAATTATGGTAAATTAGATGTAAATATATTCAATACGTTTCTTCTCCATTACCAAATTTTATGTTTCTTCGTCACTAAGCCAGAGAGTTAAAAGACTATAAATTAATGACAAATATTTTAGGTTTTTTCTTCACCATTCTAAAGTCTTATGTTTTTTTATCACTAAGCACCACACATAATAGAGTATGGTAGGTGTAAAAAATAATTATATTTTATTTTTTTAAGTCCATCATAAAATTTTCGGGTTTTTTCCGCACTTAAAAACAAAGTTTAAAGACCATAATCCATGACATATATTTTATATAATATAGGTAAAAATTAAAATTAAATAATGAAGCTGAAAATTATTGATATTTACCTTTTTCACATTGAATTATGATAAATTAGATGAAAATATATTCAATATGTTTCTTCTCCATGACAAAATTTCAACTTTCTTCGTCTGTAAGCCACAAAGTTAAAAGACAATAAATAAATGACAATTATTTTAGGTTTTTTCTTCACCATCCCAAAGTCTTAGGTTTTTTTCATCACTAAGCGCCAAACATAATAGACTATAGCAGGTGCAAAAAATTCATTATATTTTATTTTTCAACTCCATCACAAAATTTTAGGTTTCTCACCACTAAAAAACAAAGTTTAAAGACAAAAATCTATGACATATATTTTATATAATATAGGAAAAAATTAAAATTAATAATGAAGCTCAAAATTACTTATATTTACCTTTTTCACATTGAATTATGGTAAGTTAGATGTAAATATATTGAATATGTTTCTTCTCCATACAAAATTTTATGTTTCTTTGTCAGTAAGCCAGAGAGTTAAAAGACTATAAATGAAAGACGAATATTTGAGGTTTTTACTTCTCCATCCTAAAGTCTTATGTTTTTTTATCACTAAGCACCAAACATAATAGACTATACTAGGTGTAAAAAATAATTATATTTTATTTTTGAAGTCCATCATAAAATTTTCGGTTTTTCCGCACTTAAAAACAAAGTTTAAAGACTATAATCCATGACATATATTTTATATAATTTAGGTAAAAATTAATATTAAAGAATGAAGGTGAAACTTATTGATATTTACCTTTTTCACATTGAATTATGATAAATTAGATGAAAATATATTCAATATGTTTCTTCTCCATCATAAAATTCCATCTATCTTCGTCAGTGAGCCACATAGTTAAAAGACTATAAATGAATGACGATTATTTAAGGTTTTTTCTTCACCATCCCAAAGTCTTAGGTTTTTTACATCACTAAGCGCCAAACATAATAGAAAATAGTAGGTGCAAAAATTTAATTATATTTTATTTTTCAACTCTATCACAAAATTTTAGGTTTTTCCCCACTAAAAAACAAAGTTTAAAGACTATAATCCATGACATATATTTTATATAATATAGGTAAAAATTAGAATTAATAATGAATATCAAAATTATTTATTCTTTCCTTTTTCACATTGAATTATGTTAAATTAGATGTATATATATTCAATACGTTTCTTCTCCATTACCAAATTTTATGTTTCTTCATCAGTAAGCCACAGAGTTAAAAGACTATAAATGAATGACAAATATTTTAGGTTTTTTCTTCACCATCCCAAAGTCTTAGGTTTTTTTCATCCCTAAGCACCAAACATAATAGACTATAGTAGGAGTAAAAAATAATTATATTTTCTTTTTCAAATCCATCATAAAATATTTGGTTTTTCCCCACTAAAAAACAAAGTTTAAAGACTATAATGCATGACATATATTTTATATAATATAGGTAAAAATTAAAATTAAAAATCAAGCTCAAAATTATTTATACTTTCCTTTTTCACATTGAATTATGGTAAATTAGATGTAAATATATTCAATACGTTTCTTCTCCATCACCAAATTTTATGTTTCTTCGTCAGTAAGCCACCGAGTTAAAAGACCATAAATGAATGACGATTATTTAAGGTTTTTTCTTCACCATCCCAAAGTCTTAGGTTTTTTTCATCACTAAGAGCCAAACATAATAGACTATAGTAGGTGTAAAAAATATGTATTTTATTTTTCAAGTCCACCATAAAATTTTCGGTTTTTTCGCACTTAAAAACAAAGTTTAAGGACTATAATCCATGACATATATATTATATAATATAGGTAAAAATTAAAATTAAATAATGAAGCTGAAACTTATTGATATTTACCCTTTTCACATTGAATTATGATAAATTAGAAGAAAATATATTCAATATGTTTCTTATCCATCACAAAATTTCATCTTTCTTCGTCAGTAAGCCACAGAGTTAAAAGACAATAAATGAATGACGATTATTTTAGGATTTTTATTCACCATCCCAAAGTCTTAAGTTTTTTTCATCACTAAGCGCCAAACATAATAGACTATAGTAGGTGCAAAAAATTAATTATATTTTATTTTTCAACTCCATCACAAGATTTTAGGTTTTTCCCCACTAAAAAACAAAGTTTAAAGACTATAATCCATGACATATATTTTATATAATGTAGGTAAAAATTAAAATTAATAATGAAGCTCAAAATTATTTATAGTTACCTTTTTCACATTGAATTATGGTAAATTAGATGTAAATATATTCAATATGTTTCTTCTCCAAACAAAAGTTTATGTTTCTTCGTCAGTAAGCCAAAGAGTTAAAAGACTATAAATGATTGACGAATATTTGAGGTTTTTTCTTCACCATCCTAAAGTCTTGTGTTTTTTTATCACTAAGCACCAAACATAATAGACTATAGTAGGTGTAAAAAATAATTATATTTTATTTCTTAAGTGCATCATAAAATTTTCGGTTTTTCCGCACTTAAAAACAAAGTTTAAAGACTATAATCCATGACATATATTTTATATAATTTAGGTAAAAATTAAAATTAATTAATGAAGCTTAAACTTATTGATATTTACCTTTTTCACATTCAATTATGATAAATTAGATGAAAATATATTTAATACGTGTCTTCTCCATTACCAAATTTTATGTTTCTTCGTCAGTAAGCCAGAGAGTTAAAAGACTATAAATTAATGACAAATATTTTAGGTTTTTTCTTCACCATCCTAAAGTCTTATGTTTTTTTATCACTAAGCACCACACATAATAGAGTATAGTAGGTGTAAAAAATAATTATATTTTATTTTTTTAAGTCCATCATAAAATTTTTGGTTTTTCCGCACTTAAAAAACAAAGTTTAAAGACTATAATCCATGACATATATTTTATATAATATAGGTAAAAATTAAAATTAAATAATGAAGCTAAAACTTATTGATATTTACCTTTTTCACATTGAATTATGAAAAATTAGATGAAAATATACTCAATATGTTTCTTCTCCATGACAAAATTTCAACTTTCTTCGTCTGTAAGCCACAGAGTTAAAAGACTATAAATAAATGACGATTATTTTAGGTTTTTCCTTCACCATCCCAAAGTATTAGGTTTTTTTCATCACTAAGCGCCAAACATAATAGACTATAGTAGGTGCAAAAAATTAATTATATTTTATTTTTCAACTCCATCACAAAATTTTAGGTTTTTCCCCACTAAAAAACAAAGTTTAAAGACTATAATCCATGACATATATTTTATATAATATAGGTAAAAATTAAAATTAATAATGAAGCTCAAAATCATTTATATTTACCTTTTTCACATTGAATTAAGGTAAATTAGATGTAAATATATTCAATATGTTTCTTCTCCATACAAAATTTTATGTTTCTTCGTCAGTAAGCCAGAGAGTTAAAAGACTATAAACGAATGACGAATATTTGAGGTTTTTTCTTCACCATCCCAAAGTCTTAGTTTTTTTATCACTAAGCACCAAAGATAATAGACTATAGTAGGTGTAAAAAATAATTATATTTTATTTTTTAAGCCCATCATAAAATTTTCGGTTTTTCCGAACTTAAAAACAAAGTTTAAAGACTATAATCCATGACATATATTTTATATAATATAGGTAAAAATGAAAATTAAATAATGAAGCTGAAACTTATTGTTATTTACCTTTTTCACATTGAATTATCATAAATTAGAAGAAAATATATTCAATATGTTTCTTATCCATCACAAAATTTCATCTTTCTTCGTCAGTAAGCCACAGAGTTAAAAGACAATAAATGAATGACGATTATTTTAGGATTTTTATTCACCATCCCAAAGTCTTAAGTTTTTTTCATCACTAAGCGCCAGACATAATAGAATATAGTAGGTGCAAAAAATTAATTATATTTTATTTTTCAACTCCATCACAAAATTTTATGTTTTCCCCACTAAAAAACGAAGTTTAAAGACTATAATCCATGAAATATATTTTATATAACATAGGTAAAAATTAAAATTAATAACGAAGCTCAAAATTATTTATATTTACGATTTTCGCATTGAATTATGGTAAATTAGATGTAAATATATTCAATATGTTTATTCTCCATACAAAATTTTATGTTTCTTCGTAAGTAAGCCAGAGAGTTAAAAGACTATAAATGAATGACGAATATTTGAGGTTTTTTCTTCACCATCCTAAAGTCTTATGTTTTTTTATCACTAAGAACCAAACATAATAGACTATAGTATGTGTAAAAAATAATTATATTTTATTTTTTTACGTCCATCATAAAATTTTCGGTTTTCCCGCACTTAAAAACAAAGTTTAAAGACTATAATCCATGACATATTTTTTATATAATTTAGGTAAAAATTAAAATTAATAATGAAGGCCAAAATTATTTATATTTTCCTTTTTCACATTGAATTATAGTAAATTAGATATAAATATATTCAATACGTTTCTTCACCATTACCAAATTTTATGTTTCTTCGTCAGTAAGCCAGAGATTTCAAAGACTATAAATGAATGACGAATATTTGAGGTTTTTTCTTCGCCATCCTAAAATCTTATGTTTTTTTATCACTAAGCACCAAACATAATAGACTATAGTAGGTGTAAAAAATAATTATATTTTATTTTTTAAGTCCATCATAAAATTTTTGTTTTTTCCGCACTTAAAACAAAGTTTAAAGACTATAATCCATGACATATATTTTATATAATTTAGGTAAAAATTGAAATTAATAATGAAGGTCAAAATTATTTATATTTTCCTTTTTCACATTGAATTATGGTAAATTAGATGTAACTATATTCAATATGTTTCTTCTCCATACAAAATTTTATATTTCTTCGTCAGTAGGCCAGAGAGTTAAAAGACTATAAATCAATGACGAATATTTGAGGTTTTTTTTTCGCCATCCTAAAGTCTTGTGTTTTTTTATCACTAAGCGCCAAAGATAATATACTATAGTAGGTATAAAAAATAATTATATTTTGTTTTTTAAGTCCATCATAAAATTTTCGGTTTTTCCTCACTTAAAAACAAAGTTTAAAGACTATAATCCATGACATATATTTTATATAATATAGGTAAAAATGAAAATTAAATAATGAAGCTGAAACTTATTGATATTTACCTTTTTCACATTGAATTATGATAAATTAGATGAAAATATATTCAATATGTTTCTTCTCCATCACAAAATTTCATCTACCTTCGTCAGTAAGCCACAGAGTTAAAAGACTATAAATGAATGATGATTATTTAAGGTTTTTTCTTCACCATCCCAAAGTCTTAGGCTTTTTTCATCACTAAGCGCCAAACATAATAGAATATAGTAGGTGAAACAATTAATTATATTTTAGTTTTCAACTCCATCACAAAATTTTATGTTTTTCCCCACTAAAAAACAAAGTTTAAAGACCATAATCCATGACATATATTTTATATAACATAGGTAAAAATTAAAATTAATAACGAAGCTCAAAATTATTTATATATACGTTTTTCGCATTGAATTATGGTAAATTAGATGTAAATATATTCAATATGTTTCTTCTCCGTACAAAATTTTATGTTTCTTCGTAAGTAAGCCAGAGAGTTAAAAGACTATAAATGAATGACGAATATTTGAGGTTTTTTCTTCACCATCCTAAAGTCTTATGTTTTTTTATCACTAAGAACCAAACATAATAGACTATAGTATGTGTAAAAAATAATTATATTTTATTTTTTTACGTCCATCATAAAATTTTCGGTTTTCCAGCACTTAAAAACAAAGTTTAAAGACTATAATCCATGACATATTTTTTATATAATTTAGGTAAAAATTAAAATTAATAATGAAGGCCAAAATTATTTATATTTTCCTTTTCACATTGAATTATAGTAAATTAGATGTAAATATATTCAATACGTTTCTTCACCATTACCAAATTTTATGTTTCTTCGTCAGTAAGCCAGAGAGTTAAAAGACTATAAATGAATGACAAATATTTGAGGTTTTTTCTTCGCCATCCTAAAGTCTTATGTTTTTTTATCACTAAGCACCAAATATAATAGACTATAGTAGGTGTAAAAAATAATTGTATTTTAATATTTAAGTCCTTCATAAAATTTTCATTTTTTCCGCACTTAAAACAAAGTTTAAAGACTATAATCCATGACATATATTTTATATAATTTAGGTAAAAATTGAAATTAATAATGAAGGTCAAAATTATTTATATTTTCCTTTATCACCTTGAATTATGGTAAATTAGATGTAACTATATTCAATATGTTTCTTCTCCATACAAAATTTTATATTTCTTCGTCAGTAAGCCAGAGAGTTAAAAGACTATAAATGAATGACGAATATTTGAGGTTTTTTTTTCCGCCACCATAAAGTCTTGTGTTTTTTTATCACTAAGCGCCAAAGATAACAGACTATAGTAGGTATAAAAAATAATTATATTTTATTTTTTAAGTCCATCACAAAATTTTCGGTTTTTCCACACTTAAAAAAAAAGTTTAAAGACTATAATCCATGACATATATTTTATATAATTTAGGTAAAAATTAAAATTAAATAATTAAGCTGAAACTTATTGATATTTACCCTTTTCACATTGAATTATGATAAATCAGATGAAGATATATTCAATATGTTTCTTCTCCATCACAAAATTTCATCTATCTTCGTCAGTAAGCCACAGAGTTAAAAGACTATAAATGAATGACGATTATTTAAGGTTTTTTCTTCACCATCCCAAAGTCTTAGGTTTTCTTCATCACTAAGCGCCAAACATAATAGAATATAGTATGTGCAAAAAATTAATTATATTTTAGTTTTCAACTCCATCACAAAATTTTATGTTTTTCCCCACTAAAAAAAAAAAGTTTAAACCATGGCATATATTTTATATAATATAGGTAAAAATTAAAGTTAATAATGAAGCTCAAAATTATTTATATTTACCTTTTTCACATTGAATTATGGTAAATTAGATGTAAACATATTCAATATGTTTCTTCTCCATACAAAATTTTATGTTTCTTCGTCAGTAAGCCAGATAGTTAAAAGACTATAAATGAATAACGAATATTTGAGGTTTTTTCTTCACCATCCTAAAGTCTTGTGTTTTTTTATCACTAAGCACCAAACATAATAGACTACAGTAGGTGCAAAAAATTAATTATATTTTATTTTTCAACTCCATCACAAAATTTTAGGTTTTTCCCCACTAAAAAACAAAGTTTAAAGACTATAATCCATGACATATATTTTATATAATATAGGTAAAAATTAAAATTAGTAATGAAGCTCAAAATTATTTATATTTACCTCTTTCACATTGAATTATGGTAAATTAGATGTAAATATATTCAATATGTTTCTTCTCCATACAAAATTTTATGTTTCTTCATCAGTAAGCCAGAGAGTTAAAAGACTATAAATGAATGACGAATATTTGAGGTTTTTCTTCACCATCCTAAAGTCTTGTGTTTTTTCATCGGTAAGCACCAAAGATAATAGACTATAGTAGGTGTAAAAAATAATTATATTTTCTTTTTCAACTCCATCACAAAATTTTAGGTTTTTCCCCACTTAAAAACAAACTTTAAAGACTATAATCCATGACATATATTTTATATAATATAGATAAAAATTAAAATTAAATAATGAATCTCAAAATTATTGATATTTACCTTTTTCACATTGAATTATGATAAATTATATGAAAATATATTCAATATGTTTCTTCTCCATCACAAAATTTTATGTTTCTTCGTCAGTAAGTCACCGAGTTAAAAGACTATAAATGAATGACGATTATTTTAGGTTTTTTCTTCACCATCCCAAAGTCTTGTGTTTTTTTATCACTAAGCACCAAATATAATAGACTATAGTAGGTGCAAAAAATTAATTATATTTTATTTTTTAACTCCATCACAAAATTTTAGATTTTCCCCACTAAAAAACAATGTTTAAAGATTATAATCCATGACAAATATTTTATATAATATAGGTAAAAATTAAAATTAATAATGAAGCTCAAAATTATTTATATTTACCTTTTTCACATTGAATTATGGTAAATTAGATGTAAATATATTCAATATGTTTCTTCTCAATACAAAAGTTTATGTTTCTTCGTCAGTAAGCCAGAGAGTTAAAAGACTATAAATGAATGACGAATATTTGAGGTTTTTTCTTCGCCATCCTAAAGTCTTATGTTTTTTTTATCACTAAGCACCAAACATAATAGACTATAGTAGGTGTAAAAAATAATTATATTTTAGTTTTTAAGTCCATCATAAAATTTTCGTTTTTTCGGCACTTAATACAAAGTTTAAAGACTATAATCCATGACATATATTTTATATAATTTAGGTAAAAATTGAAATTAATAATGAAGGTCAAAATTATTTATATTTTCCTTTTTCACATTGAATTATGGTAAATTAGATGTAACTATATTCAATATGTTTCTTCTCCATACAAAATTTTATATTTCTTCGTCAGTAAGCCAGAGAGTTAAAAGACTATAAATGAATGACGAATATTTGAGGTTTTTTTTTCGCCATCCTAAAGTCTTGTGTTTTTTATCACTAAGCGCCAAAGATAACAGACTATAGTAGGTATAAAAAATAATTATATTTTATTTTTTAAGTCCATCACAAAATTTTCGGTTTTTCCACACTTAAAAACAAAGTTTAAAGACTATAATCCATGACATATATTTTATATAATTTAGGTAAAAATTAAAATTAAATAATGAAGCTGAAACTTATTGATATTTACCCTTTTAACATTAAATTATGATAAAATAGATAAAAATATATTAAATATGTTTCTTCTCCATCACAAAATTTCATCTATCTTCGTCAGTAAGCCACAGAGTTAAAAGACTATAAATGAATGACGATTATTTAAGGTTTTTTCTTCACCATCCCAAAGTCTTAGGTTTTCTTCATCACTAAGCGCCAAACATAATAGAATATAGTAGGTGCAAAAAATTAATTATATTTTAGTTTTCAACTCCATCACAAAATTTTATGTTTTTCCCCACTAAAAAAAAAGTTTAAACCATGGCATATATTTTATATAATATAGGTAAAAATTAAAGTTAATAATGAAGCTCAAAATTATTTATATTTACCTTTTTCACATTGAATTATGGTAAATTAGATGTAAACATATTCAATATGTTTCTTCTCCATACAAAATTTTATGTTTCTTCGTCAGTAAGCCAGATAGTTAAAAGACTATAAATGAATAACGAATATTTGAGGTTTTTTCTTCACCATCCTAAAGTCTTGTGTTTTTTTATCACTAAGCACCAAACATAATAGACTACAGTAGGTGCAAAAAATTAATTATATTTTATTTTTCAACTCCATCACAAAATTTTAGGTTTTTCCCCACTAAAAAACAAAGTTTAAAGACTATAATCCATGACATATATTTTATATAATATAGGTAAAAATTAAAATTAGTAATGAAGCTCAAAATTATTTATATTTACCTCTTTCACATTGAATTATGGTAAATTAGATGTAAATATATTCAATATGTTTCTTCTCCATACAAAATTTTATGTTTCTTCATCAGTAAGCCAGAGAGTTAAAAGACTATAAATGAATGACGAATATTTGAGGTTTTTCTTCACCATCCTAAAGTCTTGTGTTTTTTCATCGGTAAGCACCAAAGATAATAGACTATAGTAGGTGTAAAAAATAATTATATTTTCTTTTTCAACTCCATCACAAAATTTTAGGTTTTTCCCCACTTAAAAACAAACTTTAAAGACTATAATCCATGACATATATTTTATATAATATAGATAAAAATTAAAATTAAATAATGAATCTCAAAATTATTGATATTTACCTTTTTCACATTGAATTATGATAAATTATATGAAAATATATTCAATATGTTTCTTCTCCATCACAAAATTTTATGTTTCTTCGTCAGTAAGTCACCGAGTTAAAAGACTATAAATGAATGACGATTATTTTAGGTTTTTTCTTCACCATCCCAAAGTCTTGTGTTTTTTTATCACTAAGCACCAAATATAATAGACTATAGTAGGTGCAAAAAATTAATTATATTTTATTTTTTAACTCCATCACAAAATTTTAGATTTTCCCCACTAAAAAACAATGTTTAAAGATTATAATCCATGACAAATATTTTATATAATATAGGTAAAAATTAAAATTAATAATGAAGCTCAAAATTATTTATATTTACCTTTTTCACATTGAATTATGGTAAATTAGATGTAAATATATTCAATATGTTTCTTCTCAATACAAAAGTTTATGTTTCTTCGTCAGTAAGCCAGAGAGTTAAAAGACTATAAATGAATGACGAATATTTGAGGTTTTTTCTTCGCCATCCTAAAGTCTTATGTTTTTTTTATCACTAAGCACCAAACATAATAGACTATAGTAGGTGTAAAAAATAATTATATTTTAGTTTTTAAGTCCATCATAAAATTTTCGTTTTTTCGGCACTTAATACAAAGTTTAAAGACTATAATCCATGACATATATTTTATATAATTTAGGTAAAAATTGAAATTAATAATGAAGGTCAAAATTATTTATATTTTCCTTTTTCACATTGAATTATGGTAAATTAGATGTAACTATATTCAATATGTTTCTTCTCCATACAAAATTTTATATTTCTTCGTCAGTAAGCCAGAGAGTTAAAAGACTATAAATGAATGACGAATATTTGAGGTTTTTTTTTCGCCATCCTAAAGTCTTGTGTTTTTTATCACTAAGCGCCAAAGATAACAGACTATAGTAGGTATAAAAAATAATTATATTTTATTTTTTAAGTCCATCACAAAATTTTCGGTTTTTCCACACTTAAAAACAAAGTTTAAAGACTATAATCCATGACATATATTTTATATAATTTAGGTAAAAATTAAAATTAAATAATGAAGCTGAAACTTATTGATATTTACCCTTTTAACATTAAATTATGATAAAATAGATAAAAATATATTAAATATGTTTCTTCTCCATCACAAAATTTCATCTATCTTCGTCAGTAAGCCACAGAGTTAAAAGACTATAAATGAATGACGATTATTTAAGGTTTTTTCTTCACCATCCCAAAGTCTTAGGTTTTCTTCATCACTAAGCGCCAAACATAATAGAATATAGTAGGTGCAAAAAATTAATTATATTTTAGTTTTCAACTCCATCACAAAATTTTATGTTTTTCCCCACTAAAAAAAAAGTTTAAACCATGGCATATATTTTATATAATATAGGTAAAAATTAAAGTTAATAATGAAGCTCAAAATTATTTATATTTACCTTTTTCACATTGAATTATGGTAAATTAGATGTAAACATATTCAATATGTTTCTTCTCCATACAAAATTTTATGTTTCTTCGTCAGTAAGCCAGATAGTTAAAAGACTATAAATGAATAACGAATATTTGAGGTTTTTTCTTCACCATCCTAAAGTCTTGTGTTTTTTTATCACTAAGCACCAAACATAATAGACTACAGTAGGTGCAAAAAATTAATTATATTTTATTTTTCAACTCCATCACAAAATTTTAGGTTTTTCCCCACTAAAAAACAAAGTTTAAAGACTATAATCCATGACATATATTTTATATAATATAGGTAAAAATTAAAATTAGTAATGAAGCTCAAAATTATTTATATTTACCTCTTTCACATTGAATTATGGTAAATTAGATGTAAATATATTCAATATGTTTCTTCTCCATACAAAATTTTATGTTTCTTCGTCAGTAAGCCAGAGAGTTAAAAGACTATAAATGAATGACGAATATTTGAGGTTTTTCTTCACCATCCTAAAGTCTTGTGTTTTTTCATCGCTAAGCACCAAAGATAATAGACTATAGTAGGTGTAAAAAATAATTATATTTTCTTTTTCAACTCCATCACAAAATTTTAGGTTTTTCCCCACTTAAAAACAAACTTTAAAGACTATAATCCATGACATATATTTTATATAATATAGATAAAAATAAAAATTAAATAATGAATCTCAAAATTATTGATATTTACCTTTTTCACATTGAATTATGATAAATTATATGAAAATATATTCAATATGTTTCTTCTCCATCACAAAATTTTATGTTTCTTCGTCAGTAAGCCACCGAGTTAAAAGACTATAAATGAATGACGATTATTTTAGGTTTTTTCTTCACCATCCCAAAGTCTTGTGTTTTTTTATCACTAAGCACCAAATATAATAGACTATAGTAGGTGCAAAAAATTAATTATATTTTATTTTTTAACTCCATCACAAAATTTTAGATTTTCCCCACTAAAAAACAATGTTTAAAGACTATAATCCATGACATATATTTTATATAATATAGGTAAAAATTAAAATTAATAATGAAGCTCAAAATTATTTATATTTACCTTTTTCACATTGAATTATGGTAAATTAGATGTAAATATATTCAATATTTTTCTTCTCAATACAAAAGTTTATGTTTCTTCGTCAGTAAGCCAGAGAGTTAAAAGACTATAAATGAATGACGAATATTTGAGGTTTTTTCTTCGCCATCCTAAAGTCTTATGTTTTTTTATCACTAAGCACCAAACATAATAGACTATAGTAGGTGTAAAAAATAATTATATTTTAGTTTTTAAGTCCATCATAAAATTTTCGTTTTTTCGGCACTTAATACAAAGTTTAAAGACTATAATCCATGACATATATTTTATATAATTTAGGTAAAAATTGAAATTAATAATGAAGTTCAAAATTATTTATATTTTCCTTTTTCACATTGAATTATGGTAAATTAGATGTAACTATATTCAATATGTTTCTTCTCCATACAAAATTTTATATTTCTTCGTCAGTAAGCCAGAGAGTTAAAAGACTATAAATGAATGACGAATATTTGAGGTTTTTTTTTCGCCATCCTAAAGTCTTGTGTTTTTTTATCACTAAGTGCCAAAGATAACAGACTATAGTAGGTATAAAAAATAATTATATTTTATTTTTTAAGTCCATCACAAAATTTTTGGTTTTTCCACACTTAAAAACAAAGTTTAAAGACTATAATCCATGACATATATTTTATATAATTTTGGTAAAAATTAAAATTAAATAATGAAGCTGAAACTTATTGATATTTACCCTTTTAACATTAAATTATGATAAAATAGATAAAAATATATTAAATATGTTTCTTCTCCATCACAAAATTTCATCTATCTTCGTCAGTAAGCCACAGAGTTAAAAGACTATAAATGAATGACGATTATTTAAGGTTTTTTCTTCACCATCCCAAAGTCTTAGGTTTTCTTCATCACTAAGCGCCAAACATAATAGAATATAGTAGGTGCAAAAAATTAATTATATTTTAGTTTTCAACTCCATCACAAAATTTTATGTTTTTCCCCACTAAAAAAAAAGTTTAAACCATGGCATATATTTTATATAATATAGGTAAAAATTAAAGTTAATAATGAAGCTCAAAATTATTTATATTTACCTTTTTCACATTGAATTATGGTAAATTAGATGTAAACATATTCAATATGTTTCTTCTCCATACAAAATTTTATGTTTCTTCGTCAGTAAGCCAGATAGTTAAAAGACTATAAATGAATAACGAATATTTGAGGTTTTTTCTTCACCATCCTAAAGTCTTGTGTTTCTTTATCACTAAGCACCAAACATAATAGACTACAGTAGGTGCAAAAAATTAATTATATTTTATTTTTCAACTCCATCACAAAATTTTAGGTTTTTCCCCACTAAAAAACAAAGTTTAAAGACTATAATCCATGACATATATTTTATATAATATAGGTAAAAATTAAAATTAGTAATGAAGCTCAAAATTATTTATATTTACCTCTTTCACATTGAATTATGGTAAATTAGATGTAAATATATTCAATATGTTTCTTCTCCATACAAAATTTTATGTTTCTTCGTCAGTAAGCCAGAGAGTTAAAAGACTATAAATGAATGACGATTAGTTTAGGTTTTTTCTTCACCATCCCAAAGTCTTGTGTTTTTTTATCACTAAGCACCAAATATAATAGACTATAGTAGGTGCAAAAAATTAATTATATTTTATTTTTTAACTCCATCACAAAATTTTAGATTTTCCCCACTAAAAAACAATGTTTAAAGACTATAATCCATGACATATATTTTATATAATATAGGTAAAAATTAAAATTAATAATGAAGCTCAAAATTATTTATATTTACCTTTTTCACATTGAATTATGGTAAATTAGATGTAAATATATTCAATATGTTTCTTCTCAATACAAAGGTTTATGTTTCTTCGTCAGTAAGCCAGAGAGTTAAAAGACTATAAATGAATGACGAATATTTGAGGTTTTTTCTTCGCCATCCTAAAGTCTTATGTTTTTTTATCACTAAGCACCAAACATAATAGACTATAGTAGGTGTAAAAAATAATTATATTTTAGTTTTTAAGTCCATCATAAAATTTTCGTTTTTTCGGCACTTAATACAAAGTTTAAAGACTATAATCCATGACATATATTTTATATAATTTAGGTAAAAATTGAAATTAATAATGAAGTTCAAAATTATTTATATTTTCCTTTTTCACATTGAATTATGGTAAATTAGATGTAACTATATTCAATATGTTTCTTCTCCATACAAAATTTTATATTTTTTCGTCAGTAAGCCAGAGAGTTAAAAGACTATAAATGAATGACGAATATTTGAGGTTTTTTTTTCGCCATCCTAAAGTCTTGTGTTTTTTTATCACTAAGCGCCAAAGATAACAGACTATAGTAGGTATAAAAAATAATTATATTTTATTTTTTAAGTCCATCACAAAATTTTCGGTTTTTCCACACTTAAAAACAAAGTTTAAAGACTATAATCCATGACATATATTTTATATAATTTTGGTAAAAATTAAAATTAAATAATGAAGCTGAAACTTATTGATATTTACCCTTTTAACATTAAATTATGATAAAATAGATAAAAATATATTAAATATGTTTCTTCTCCATCACAAAATTTCATCTATCTTCGTCAGTAAGCCACAGAGTTAAAAGACTATAAATGAATGACGATTATTTAAGGTTTTTTCTTCACCATCCCAAAGTCTTAGGTTTTCTTCATCACTAAGCGCCAAACATAATAGAATATAGTAGGTGCAAAAAATTAATTATATTTTAGTTTTCAACTCCATCACAAAATTTTATGTTTTTCCCCACTAAAAAAAAAGTTTAAACCATGGCATATATTTTATATAATATAGGTAAAAATTAAAGTTAATAATGAAGCTCAAAATTATTTATATTTACCTTTTTCACATTGAATTATGGTAAATTAGATGTAAACATATTCAATATGTTTCTTCTCCATACAAAATTTTATGTTTCTTCGTCAGTAAGCCAGATAGTTAAAAGACTATAAATGAATAACGAATATTTGAGGTTTTTTCTTCACCATCCTAAAGTCTTGTGTTTTTTTATCACTAAGCACCAAACATAATAGACTACAGTAGGTGCAAAAAATTAATTATATTTTATTTTTCAACTCCATCACAAAATTATAGGTTTTTCCCCACTAAAAAACAAAGTTTAAAGACTATAATCCATGACATATATTTTATATAATATAGGTAAAAATTAAAATTAGTAATGAAGCTCAAAATTATTTATATTTACCTCTTTCACATTGAATTATGGTAAATTAGATGTAAATATATTCAATATGTTTCTTCTCCATACAAAATTTTATGTTTCTTCGTCAGTAAGCCAGAGAGTTAAAAGACTATAAATGAATGACGATTATTTTAGGTTTTTTCTTCACCATCCCAAAGTCTTGTGTTTTTTTATCACTAAGCACCAAATATAATAGACTATAGTAGGTGCAAAAAATTAATTATATTTTATTTTTTAACTCCATCACAAAATTTTAGATTTTCCCCACTAAAAAACAATGTTTAAAGACTATAATCCATGACATATATTTTATATAATATAGGTAAAAATTAAAATTAATAATGAAGCTCAAAATTATTTATATTTACCTTTTTCACATTGAATTATGGTAAATTAGATGTAAATATATTCAATATGTTTCTTCTCAATACAAAAGTTTATGTTTCTTCGTCAGTAAGCCAGAGAGTTAAAAGACTATAAATGAATGACGAATATTTGAGGTTTTTTCTTCGCCATCCTAAAGTCTTATGTTTTTTTATCACTAAGCACCAAACATAATAGACTATAGTAGGTGTAAAAAATAATTATATTTTAGTTTTTAAGTCCATCATAAAATTTTCGTTTTTTCGGCACTTAATACAAAGTTTAAAGACTATAATCCATGACATATATTTTATATAATTTAGGTAAAAATTGAAATTAATAATGAAGGTCAAAATTATTTATATTTTCCTTTTTCACATTGAATTATGGTAAATTAGATGTAACTATATTCAATATGTTTCTTCTCCATACAAAATTTTATATTTCTTCGTCAGTAAGCCAGAGAGTTAAAAGACTATAAATGAATGACGAATATTTGAGGTTTTTTTTTCGCCATCCTAAAGTCTTGTGTTTTTTTATCACTAAGCGCCAAAGATAACAGACTATAGTAGGTATAAAAAATAATTATATTTTATTTTTTAAGTCCATCACAAAATTTTCGGTTTTTCCACACTTAAAAACAAAGTTTAAAGACTATAATCCATGACATATATTTTATATAATTTAGGTAAAAATTAAAATTAAATAATGAAGCTGAAACTTATTGATATTTACCCTTTTAACATTAAATTATGATAAAATAGATAAAAATATATTAAATATGTTTCTTCTCCATCACAAAATTTCATCTATCTTCGTCAGTAAGCCACAGAGTTAAAAGACTATAAATGAATGACGATTATTTAAGGTTTTTCTTCACCATCCCAAAGTCTTAGGTTTTCTTCATCACTAAGCGCCAAACATAATAGAATATAGTAGGTGCAAAAAATTAATTATATTTTAGTTTTCAACTCCATCACAAAATTTTATGTTTTTCCCCACTAAAAAAAAAAGTTTAAACCATGGCATATATTTTATATAATATAGGTAAAAATTAAAGTTAATAATAAAGCTCAAAATTATTTATATTTACCTTTTTCACATTGAATTATGGTAAATTAGATGTAAACATATTCAATATGTTTCTTCTCCATACAAAATTTTATGTTTCTTCGTCAGTAAGCCAGATAGTTAAAAGACTATAAATGAATGACGAATATTTGAGGTTATTTCTTCACCATCCTAAAGTCTTGTGTTTTTTTATCACTAAGCACCAAACATAATAGACTACAGTAGGTGCAAAAAATTAATTATATTTTATTTTTCAACTCCATCACAAAATTTTAGGTTTTTCCCCACTAAAAAACAAAGTTTAAAGACTATAATCCATGACATATATTTTATATAATTTAGGTAAAAATTAAAATTAAATAATGAAGCTTAAACTTGTTGATATTTACCTCTTTCACATTGAATTATGATAAATTAGATGAAAATATATTCAATATGTTTCTTCTCCATCACAAAATTTCATCTTTCTTCGTCAGTAAGCCACAGAGTTAAAAGACTATAAATGAATGACGATTATTTTAGGTTTTTTCTTCACCATCCCAAAGTCTTAGGTTTTTTATATCACTAAGCGCCAAACATAATAGACTATAGTAGGTGCAAAAAATTAATTATATTTTATTTTTCAACTCCATCACAAAATTTTATGTTTTTCCCCACTAAAAAAAAAAGTTTAAACCATGGCATATATTTTATATAATATAGGTAAAAATTAAAGTTAATAATAAAGCTCAAAATTATTTATATTTACCTTTTTCACATTGAATTATGGTAAATTAGATGTAAACATATTCAATATGTTTCTTCTCCATACAAAATTTTATGTTTCTTCGTCAGTAAGCCAGATAGTTAAAAGACTATAAATGAATGACGAATATTTGAGGTTATTTCTTCACCATCCTAAAGTCTTGTGTTTTTTTATCACTAAGCACCAAACATAATAGACTACAGTAGGTGCAAAAAATTAATTATATTTTATTTTTCAACTCCATCACAAAATTTTAGGTTTTTCCCCACTAAAAAACAAAGTTTAAAGACTATAATCCATGACATATATTTTATATAATTTAGGTAAAAATTAAAATTAAATAATGAAGCTTAAACTTGTTGATATTTACCTCTTTCACATTGAATTATGATAAATTAGATGAAAATATATTCAATATGTTTCTTCTCCATCACAAAATTTCATCTTTCTTCGTCAGTAAGCCACAGAGTTAAAAGACTATAAATGAATGACGATTATTTTAGGTTTTTTCTTCACCATCCCAAAGTCTTAGGTTTTTTATATCACTAAGCGCCAAACATAATAGACTATAGTAGGTGCAAAAAATTAATTATATTTTATTTTTCAACTCCATCACAAAATTTTATGTTTTTCCCCACTAAAAAAAAAAGTTTAAACCATGGCATATATTTTATATAATATAGGTAAAAATTAAAGTTAATAATAAAGCTCAAAATTATTTATATTTACCTTTTTCACATTGAATTATGGTAAATTAGATGTAAACATATTCAATATGTTTCTTCTCCATACAAAATTTTATGTTTCTTCGTCAGTAAGCCAGATAGTTAAAAGACTATAAATGAATGACGAATATTTGAGGTTATTTCTTCACCATCCTAAAGTCTTGTGTTTTTTTATCACTAAGCACCAAACATAATAGACTACAGTAGGTGCAAAAAATTAATTATATTTTATTTTTCAACTCCATCACAAAATTTTAGGTTTTTCCCCACTAAAAAACAAAGTTTAAAGACTATAATCCATGACATATATTTTATATAATTTAGGTAAAAATTAAAATTAAATAATGAAGCTTAAACTTGTTGATATTTAACTCTTTCACATTGAATTATGATAAATTAGATGAAAATATATTCAATATGTTTCTTCTCCATCACAAAATTTCATCTTTCTTCGTCAGTAAGCCACAGAGTTAAAAGACTATAAATGAATGACGATTATTTTAGGTTTTTTCTTCACCATCCCAAAGTCTTAGGTTTTTTATATCACTAAGCGCCAAACATAATAGACTATAGTAGGTGCAAAAAATTAATTATATTTTATTTTTCAACTCCATCACAAAATTTTAGGTTTTTCCCCATTAAAAAACAAAGTTTAAAGACTATAATCCATGACATATATTTTATATAATATAGGTAAAAATTTAAATTAATAATGAGGCTCAAAATTATTTATATTTACCTTTTTCACATTGAATTATGGTAAATTAGATGTAAATATATTCAATATGTTTCTTCTCAATACAAATGTTTATGTTTCTTCGTCAGTAAGCCAGAGAGTTAAAAGACTATAAATGAATGACGAATATTTGAGGTTTTTTCTTCGCCATCCTAAAGTCTTATGTTTTTTTATCACTAAGCACCAAACATAATAGACTATAGTAGGTGTAAAAAATAACTATATTTTAGTTTTTAAGTCCATCATAAAATTTTCGTTTTTTCGGCACTTAAAACAAAGTTTAAAGACTATAATCCATGACATATATTTTATATAATTTAGGTAAAAATTTAAATTAATAATGAAGGTCAAAATTATTTATATTTTCCCTTTTCACATTGAATTATGGTAAATTAGATGTAACTATATTCAATATGTTTCTTCTCCATTAAAATTTTATATTTCTTCGTCAGTAAGCCAGAGAGTTAAAAGACTATAAATGAATGACGAATATTTGAGGTTTTTTTTTCGCCATCCTAAAGTCTTGTGTTTTTTTATCACTAAGCGCCAAAGATAACAGACTATAGTAGGTATAAAAAATAATTATATTTTATTTTTTTAAGTCCATCACAAAATTTTCGGTTTTTCCACACTTAAAAACAAAGTTTAAAGACTATAATCCATGACATATATTTTATATAATTTAGGTAAAAATTAAAATTAAATAATGAAGCTGAAACTTATTGATATTTACCCTTTTCACATTAAATTATGATAAAATAGATAAAAATATATTAAATATGTTTCTTCTCCATCACAAAATTTCATCTATCTTCGTCAGTAAGCCACAGAGTTAAAAGACTATAAATGAATGACGATTATTTAAGGTTTTTTCTTCACCATCCCAAAGTCTTAGGTTTTTTTCATCACTAAGCGCCAAACATAATAGAATATAGTAGGTGCAAAAAATTAATTATATTTTAGTTTTCAACTCCATCACAAAATTTTATGTTTTTCCCCACTAAAAAAAAATTTAAACCATGGCATATATTTTATATAATATAGGTAAAAATTAAAGTTAATAATGAAGCTCAAAATTATTTATATTTACCTTTTTCACATTGAATTATGGTAAATTAGATGTAAACATATTCAATATGTTTCTTCTCCATACAAAAGTTTATGTTTCTTCGTCAGTAAGCCAGATAGTTAAAAGACTATAAATGAATGACGAATATTTGAGGTTTTTTCTTCACCATCCTAAAGTCTTGTGTTTTTTTATCACTAAGCACCAAACATAATAGACTACAGTAGGTGCAAAAAATTAATTATATTTTATTTTTCAACTCCATCACAAAATTTTAGGTTTTTCCCCACTAAAAAACAAAGTTTAAAGACTATAATCCATGACATATATTTTATATAATTTAGGTAAAAATTAAAATTAAATAATGAAGCTTAAACTTGTTGATATTTACCTCTTTCACATTGAATTATGATAAATTAGATGAAAATATATTCAATATGTTTCTTCTCCATCACAAAATTTCATCTTTCTTCATCAGTAAGCCACAGAGTTAAAAGACTATAAATGAATGACGATTATTTTAGGTTTTTTCTTCACCATCCCAAAGTCTTAGGTTTTTTTCATCACTAAGCGCCAAACATAATAAACTATAGTAGGTGCAAAAAATTAATTATATTTTATTTTTCAACTCCATCACAAAATTTTAAGTTTTTCCCCATTAAAAACAAAGTTTAAAGACTATAATCCATGACATATATTTTATATAATATAGGTAAAAATTTAAATTAATAATGAGGCTCAAAATTATTTATATTTACCTTTTTAACATTTAATTATGGTAAATTAGATGTAAATATATTCAATATGTTTCTTCTCAATACAAATGTTTATGTTTCTTCGTAAGTAAGCCAGAGAGTTAAAAGACTATAAATGAATGACGAATATTTGAGGTTTTTTCTTCGCCATCCTAAAGTCTTATGTTTTTTTATCACTAAGCACCAAACATAATAGACTATAGTAGGTGTAAAAAATAATTATATTTTATTTTTTAACTCCATCACAAAATTTTAGATTTTTCCCACTAAAAAACAAAGTTTAAAGACTATAATCCATGTCATATATTTTATATAATATAGGTAAAAATTAAAATTAATAATGAAGCTCAAAATTATTTATATTTACCTTTTTCACATTGAATAATGGTAAATTAGATGTAAATATATTCAATATGTTTCTTCTCAATACAAAAGTTTATATTTCTTCGTCAGTAAGCCAGAGAGTTAAAAGACTATAAATGAATGACGAATATTTGAGGTTTTTTCTTCGCCATCCTAAAGTCTTATGTTTTTTTATCACTAAGCCCCAAACATAATAGACTATAGTAGGTGTAAAAAATAATTATATTTTATTTTTTAAGTCCATCATAAAATTTTCGTTTTTTCCGCACTTAAAACAAAGTTTAAAGACTATAATCCATGACATATATTTTATATAATTTAGGTAAAAATTGAAATTAATAATGCAGGTCAAAACTATTTATATTTTCCTTTTTCACATTGAATTATGGTAAATTAGATGTAACTATATTCAATATGTTTCTTCTCCATACAAAATTTTATATTTCTTCGTCAGTAAGCCAGAGAGTTAAAAGACTATAAATGAATGACGAATATTTGAGGTTTTTTTTTCCGCCATCCTAAAGTCTTGTGTTTTTTTATCACTAAGCGCCAAAGATAACAGACTATAGTAGGTATAAAAAATAATTATATTTTATTTTTTAAGTCCATCACAAAATTTTCGGTTTTTCCAAACTTAAAAACAAAGTTTAAAGACTATAATCCATGACATATATTTTATATAATTTAGGTAAAAATTAAAATTAAATAATGAAGGTGAAACTTATTGATATTTACCCTTTTCACATTGAATTATGATAAATTAGATGAAAGTATATTCAATACGTTTCTTCTCCATCACAAAATTTCATCTATCTTCGTCAGTAAGCCACAGAGTTAAAAGACTATAAATGAATGACGATTATTTAAGGTTTTTTCTTCACCATCCCAAAGTCTTAGGTTTTTTTCATCACTAAGCGCCAAACAAAATAGAATATAGTAGGTGCAAAAAATTAATTATATTTTAGTTTTCAACTCCATCACAAAATTTTATGTTTTTCCCCACTAAAAAAAAAAGTTTAAACCATGGCATATATTTTATATAATATAGGTAAAAATTATAGGTAATAATGAAGCTCAAAATTATTTATATTTACCTTTTTCACATTGAATTATGGTAAATTAGATGTAAACATATTCAATATGTTTCTTCTCCATACAAAATTTTATGTTTCTTCGTCAGTAAGCCAGATAGTTAAAAGACTATAAATGAATGACGAATATTTGAGGTTTTTTCTTCACCATCCTAAAGTCTTGTGTTTTTTTATCACTAAGCACCAAACATAATAGACTACAGTAGGTGCAAAAAATTAATTATATTTTATTTTTCAACTCCATCACAAAATTTTAGGGTTTTCCCCACTAAAAAACAAAGTTTAAAGACTATAATCCATGACATATATTTTATATAATTTAGGTAAAAATTAAAATTAAATAATGAAGCTGAAACTTGTTGATATTTACCTCTTTCACATTGAATTATGATAAATTAGATGAAAATATATTCAATATGTTTCTTCTCCATCACAAAATTTCATCTTTCTTCGTCAGTAAGCCACAGAGTTAAAAGACTATAAATGAATGACGATTATTTTAGGTTTTTTCTTCACCATCCCAAAGTCTTAGGTTTTTTTCATCACTAAGCGCCAAACATAATAGACTATAGTAGGTGCAAAAAATTAATTATATTTTATTTTTCAACTCCATCACAAAATTTTAGGTTTTTCCCCACTAAAAAACAAAGTTTAAAGACTATACCCATGACATATATTTTATATAATATAGGTAAAAATTTAAATTAATAATGAGGCTCAAAATTATTTATATTTACCTTTTTCACATTGAATTATGATAAATTAGATGTAAATATATTCAATATGTTTCTTCTCAATACAAAAGTTTATGTTTCTTCGTCAGTAAGCTAGAGATTTAAAAGACTATAAATGAATGACGAATATTTGAGGTTTTTTCTTCGCCATCCTAAAGTCTTATGTTTTTTTATCACTAAGCACCAAACATAATAGACTATAGTAGGTGTAAAAAATAATTATATTTTATTTTTTAACTCCATCACAAAATTTTAGATTTTTCCCCACTAAAAAACAAAGTTTAAAGACTATAATCCATGTCATATATTTTATATAATATAGGTAAAAATTAAAATTAATAATGAAGCTCAAAATTATTTATATTTACCTTTTTCACATTGAATTATGGTAAATTAGATGTAAATATATTCAATATGTTTCTTCTCAATACAAAAGTTTATATTTCCTCGTCAGTAAGCCAGAGAGTTAAAAGACTATAAATGAATGACGAATATTTGAGGTTTTTTCTTCGCCATCCTAAAGTCTTATGTTTTTTTATCACTAAGCCCCAAACATAATAGACTATAGTAGGTGTAAAAAATAATTATATTTTATTTTTTAAGTCCATCATAAAATGTTCGTTTTTTCCGCACTTAAAACAAAGTTTAAAGACTATAATCCAGGACATATATTTTACATAATTTAGGTAAAAATTGAAATTAATAATGAAGGTCAAAATTATTTATATTTTCCTTTTTCACATTGAATTATGGTAAATTAGATGTAACTATATTCAATATGTTTCTTCTCCATACAAAATTTTATATTTCTTCGTCAGTAAGCCAGAGAGTTAAAAGACTATAAATGAATGACGAACATTTGAGGTTTTTTTTATCGCCATCCTAAAGTCTTGTGTTTTTTTATCACTAAGCGCCAAAGATAACAGACTATAGTAGGTATAAAAAATAATTATATTTTATTTTTTAAGTCCATCACAAAATTTTCGGGTTTTCCACACTTAAAAACAAAGTTTAAAGACTATAATCCATGACATATATTTTATATAATTTAGGTAAAAATTAAAATTAAATAATGAAGCTGAAACTTATTGATATTTACCCTTTTCACATTGAATTATGATAAATTAGATGAAAATATATTCAATATGTTTCTTCTCCATCACAAAATTTCATCTATCTTCGTCAGTAAGCCACAAAGTTAAAAGACTATAAATGAATGACGATTATTTAAGGTTTTTTCTTCACCATCCCAAAGTCTTAGGTTTTTTTCATCACTTAGCGCCAAACAAAATAGAATATAGTAGGTGCAAAAAATTAATTATATTTTAGTTTTCAACTCCATCACAAAATTTTATGTTTTTCCCCACTAAAAAAAAAAGTTTAAACCATGGCATATATTTTATATAATATAGGTAAAAATTAAAGTTAATAATGAAGCTCAAAATTATTTATATTTACCTTTTTCACATTGAATTATGGTAAATTAGATGTAAACATATTCAATATGTTTCTTCTCCATACAAAATTTTATGTTTCTTCGTCAGTAAGCCAGATAGTTAAAAGACTATAAATGAATGACGAATATTTGAGGTTTTTTCTTCACCATCCTAAAGTCTTGTGTTTTTTTATCACTAAGCACCAAACATAATAGACTACAGTAGGTGCAAAAAATTAATTATATTTTATTTTTCAACTCCATCACAAAATTTTAGGGTTTTCCCCACTAAAAAACAAAGTTTAAAGACTATAATCCATGACATATATTTTATATAATTTAGGTAAAAATTAAAATTAAATAATGAAGCTGAAACTTGTTGATATTTACCTCTTTCACATTGAATTATGATAAATTAGATGAAAATATATTCAATATGTTTCTTCTCCATCACAAAATTTCATCTTTCTTCGTCAGTAAGCCACAGAGTTAAAAGACTATAAATGAATGACGATTATTTTAGGTTTTTTCTTCACCATCCCAAAGTCTTAGGTTTTTTTCATCAATAAGCGCCAAACATAATAGACGATTGTAGGTGCAAAAATTTAATTATATTTTATTTTTCAACTCCATCACAAAATTTTAGGTTTTTCCCTACTAAAAAACAAAGTTTAAAGAATATAATCCATGACATATATTTTATATAATATAGGTAAAAATTAAAATTAATAATGAAGCTCAAAATTATTTATATTTACCTTTTTCACATTGAATTATGGTAAATTAGATGTAAATATATTCAATATGTTTCTTCTCCATACAAAATTTTTTGTTTCTTCGTCAGTAAGCCAGAGAGTTAAAAGACTATAAATGAATGACGAATATTTGAGGTTTTTTCTTCGCCATCCTAAAGTCTTATGTTTTTTTATCACTAAGCACCAAACATAATAGACTATAGTAGGTGTAAAAAATAATTATATTTTATTTTTTAACTCCATCACAAAATTTTAGATTTTTCCCCACTAAAAAACAAAGTTTAAAGACTATAATCCATGTCATATATTTTATATAATATAGGTAAAAATTAAAATTAATAATGAAGCTCAAAATTATTTATATTTACCTTTTTCACATTGAATTATGGTAAATTAGATGTAAATATATTCAATATGTTTCTTCTCAATACAAAAGTTTATATTTCTTCGTCAGTAAGCCAGAGAGTTAAAAGACTATAAATGAATGACGAATATTTGAGGTTTTTTCTTCGCCATCCTAAAGTCTTATGTTTTTTTATCACTAAGCCCCAAACATAATAGACTATAGTAGGTGTAAAAAATAATTATATTTTATTTTTTAAGTCCATCATAAAATTTTCGTTTTTTCCGCACTTAAAACAAAGTTTAAAGACTATAATCCATGACATATATTTTATATAATTTAGGTAAAAATTGAAATTAATAATGAAGGTCAAAACTCTTTATATTTTCCTTTTTCACATTGAATTATGGTAAATTAGATGTAACTATATTCAATATGTTTCTTCTCCATACAAAATTTTATATTTCTTCGTCAGTAAGCCAGAGAGTTAAAAGACTATAAATGAATGACGAATATTTGAGGTTTTTTTTTCCGCCATCCTAAAGTCTTGTGTTTTTTTATCACTAAGCGCCAAAGATAACAGACTATAGTAGGTATAAAAAATAATTATATTTTATTTTTTAAGTCCATCACAAAATTTTCGGTTTTTCCACACTTAAAAACAAAGTTTAAAGACTATAATCCATGACATATATTTTATATAATTTAGGTAAAAATTAAAATTAAATAATGAAGGTGAAACTTATTGATATTTACCCTTTTCACATTGAAATATGATAAATTAGATGAAAGTATATTCAATACGTTTCTTCTCCATCACAAAATTTCATCTATCTTCGTCAGTAAGCCACAGAGTTAAAAGACTATAAATGAATGACGATTATTTAAGGTTTTTTCTTCACCATCCCAAAGTCTTAGGTTTTTTTCATCACTAAGCGCCAAACAAAATAGAATATAGTAGGTGCAAAAAATTAATTATATTTTAGTTTTCAACTCCATCACAAAATTTTATGTTTTTCCCCACTAAAAAAAAAAGTTTAAACCATGGCATATATTTTATATAATATAGGTAAAAATTAAAGTTAATAATGAAGCTCAAAATTATTTATATTTACCTTTTTCACATTGAATGATGGTAAATTAGATGTAAACATATTCAATATGTTTCTTCTCCATACAAAATTTTATGTTTCTTCGTCAGTAAGCCAGATAGTTAAAAGACTATAAATGAATGACGAATATTTGAGGTTTTTTCTTCACCATCCTAAAGTCTTGTGTTTTTTTATCACTAAGCACCAAACATAATAGACTACAGTAGGTGCAAAAAATTAATTATATTTTATTTTTCAACTCCATCACAAAATTTTAGGGTTTTCCCCACTAAAAAACAAAGTTTAAAGACTATAATCCATGACATATATTTTATATAATTTAGGTAAAAATTAAAATTAAATAATGAAGCTGAAACTTGTTGATATTTACCTCTTTCACATTGAATTATGATAAATTAGATGAAAATATATTCAATATGTTTCTTCTCCATCACAAAATTTCATCTTTCTTCGTCAGTAAGCCACAGAGTTAAAAGACTATAAATGAATGACGATTATTTTAGGTTTTTTCTTCACCATCCCAAAGTCTTAGGTTTTTTTCATCACTAAGCGCCAAACATAATAGACTATAGTAGGTGCAAAAAATTAATTATATTTTATTTTTCAACTCCATCACAAAATTTTAGGTTTTTCCCCACTAAAAAACAAAGTTTAAAGACTATACCCATGACATATATTTTATATAATATAGGTAAAAATTTAAATTAATAATGAGGCTCAAAATTATTTATATTTACCTTTTTCACATTGAATTATGGTAAATTAGATGTAAATATATTCAATATGTTTCTTCTCAATACAAAAGTTTATGTTTCTTCGTCAGTAAGCCAGAGATTTAAAAGACTATAAATGAATGACGAATATTTGAGGTTTTTTCTTCGCCATCCTAAAGTCTTATGTTTTTTTATCACTAAGCACCAAACATAATAGACTATAGTAGGTGTAAAAAATAATTATATTTTATTTTTTAACTCCATCACAAAATTTTAGATTTTTCCCCACTAAAAAACAAAGTTTAAAGACTATAATCCATGTCATATATTTTATATAATATAGGTAAAAATTAAAATTAATAATGAAGCTCAAAATTATTTATATTTACCTTTTTCACATTGAATTATGGTAAATTAGATGTAAATATATTCAATATGTTTCTTCTCAATACAAAAGTTTATATTTCCTCGTCAGTAAGCCAGAGAGTTAAAAGACCATAAATGAATGACGAATATTTGAGGTTTTTTCTTCGCCATCCTAAAGTCTTATGTTTTTTTATCACTAAGCCCCAAACATAATAGACTATAGTAGGTGTAAAAAATAATTATATTTTATTTTTTAAGTCCATCATAAAATTTTCGTTTTTTCCGCACTTAAAACAAAGTTTAAAGACTATAATCCAGGACATATATTTTATATAATTTAGGTAAAAATTGAAATTAATAATGAAGGTCAAAATTATTTATATTTTCCTTTTTCACATTGAATTATGGTAAATTAGGTGTAACTATATTCAATATGTTTCTTCTCCATACAAAATTTTATATTTCTTCGTCAGTAAGCCAGAGAGTTAAAAGACTATAAATGAATGACGAATATTTGAGGTTTTTTTTATCGCCATCCTAAAGTCTTGTGTTTTTTTATCACTAAGCGCCAAAGATAACAGACTATAGTAGGTATAAAAAATAATTATATTTTATTTTTTAAGTCCATCACAAAATTTTCGGGTTTTCCACACTTAAAAACAAAGTTTAAAGACTATAATCCATGACATATATTTTATATAATTTAGGTAAAAATTAAATAATGAAGCTGAAACTTATTGATATTTACCCTTTTCACATTGAATTATGATAAATTAGATGAAAATATATTCAATATATTTCTTCTCCATCACAAAATTTCATCTATCTTCGTCAGTAAGCCACAGAGTTAAAAGACTATAAATGAATGACGATTATTTAAGGTTTTTTCTTCACCATCCCAAAGTCTTAGGTTTTTTTCATCACTAAGCGCCAAACATAATAGAATATAGTAGGTGCAAAAAATTAATTATATTTTAGTTTTCAACTCCATCACAAAATTTTATGTTTTTCCCCACTAAAAAAAAAGTTTAAACCATGGCATAGATTTTATATAATATAGGTAAAAATTAAAGTTAATAATGAAGCTCAAAATTATTTATATTTACCTTTTTCACATTGAATTATGGTAAATTAGATGTAAACATATTCAATATGTTTCTTCTCCATACAAAATTTTATGTTTCTTCGTCAGTAAGCCAGATAGTTAAAAGACTATAAATGAATGACAAATATTTGAGGTTTTTTCTTCACCATCCTAAAGCCTTGTGTTTTTTTGTCACTAAGCACCAAACATAATAGACTACAGTAGGTGCAAAAAATTAATTATATTTTATTTTTCAACTCCATCACAAAATTTTAGGTTTTTCCCCACTAAAAAACAAAGTTTAAAGACTATAATCCATGACATATATTTTATATAATATAGGTAAAAATTAAAATTAGTAATAAAGCTCAAAATTATTTATATTTACCTCTTTCACATTGAATTATGGTAAATTAGATGTAAATATATTCAATATGTTTCTTCTCCATACAAAATTTTATGTTTCTTCGTCAGTAAGCCAGAGAGTTAAAAGACTATAAATGAATGACGAATATTTGAGGTTTTTCTTCACCATCCTAAAGTCTTGTGTTTTTTTATCGCTAAGCACCAAAGATAATAGACTATAGTAGGTATAAAAAATAATTATATTTTCTTTTTCAACTCTATCACAAAATTTTAGGTTTTTCCCCACTTAAAAACAAACTTTAAAGACTATAATCCATGACATATATTTTATATAATATAGATCAAAAATTAAAATTAAATAATGAATCTCAAAATTATTGATATTTACCTTTTTCACATTGAATTATGAAAAATTAGATGAAAATATATTCAATATGTTTCTTCTCCATCACAAAATTTTATGTTTCTTCGTCAGTAAGCCACCGAGTTAAAAGACTATAAATGAATGACGATTATTTTAGGTTTTTTCTTTTCCATCCCAAAGTCTTAGGTTTTTTTCATCACTAAGCGCCAAACATAATAGACTATAGTAGGTGCAAAAAATTAATTATATTTTATTTTTTAACTCCATCACAAAATTTTAGATTTTTCCCCACTAAAAAACAAAGTTTAAAGATTATAATCCATGGCATATATTTTATATAATATAGGTAAAAATTAAAATTAATAATGAAGCTCAAAATTTTTTATATTTACCTTTTTCACATTGAATTATGGTAAATTAGATGTAAATATATTCAATATGTTTCTTCTCAATACAAAAGTTTATGTTTCTTCGTCAGTAAGCCAGAGAGTTAAAAGACTACAAATGAATGACGGATATTTGAGGTTTTTTCTTCACCATCCTAAAGTATTATGTTTTTTTATCACTAAGCACCAAAGATAATAGACTATAGTAGGTGTAAGAAATAATTATATTTTATTTTTTAAGTCCATCATAAAATTTTCGGTTTTTCTGCACTTAAAAACAAAGTTTAAAGACTATAATCCATGACATATATTTTATATAATTTAGGTAAAAATTAAAATTAAATAATGAAGCTGAAACTTGTTGATATTTACCTTTTTCACATTGAATTATGATAAATTAGATGAAAATATATTCAATATGTTTCTTCTCCATCACAAAATTTCATCTTTCTTCGTCAGTAAGCCACAGAGTCAAAAGACTATAAATGAATGACGATTATTTTAGGTTTTTTCTTCACCATCCCAAAGTCTTAGGTTTTTTTCATCACTAAGCGCCAAACATAATAGACTATAGTAGGTGCAAAAAATTAATTATATTTTATTTTTCAACTCCATCACAAAATTTTAGGTTTTTCCCTACTAAAAAACAAAGTTTAAAGACTATAATCCATGACATATATTTTATATAATATAGGTAAAATTTAAATTAATAATGAAGCTCAAAATTATTTATATTTACCTTTTTCACATTGAATTATGGTAAATTAGATGTAAATATATTCAATATGTTTCTTCTCCATACAAAATTTTATGTTTCTTCGTCAGTAAGCCAGAGAGTTAAAAGACTATAAATGAATGACGAATATTTGAGGTTTTTTCTTCACCATCCTAAAGTCTTGTGTTTTTTTATCACTAAGAACCAAAGATAATAGACTATAGTAGGTTTAAAAAATAATTATATTTTATTTTTCAACTCCATCACAAAATTTTAGTTTTTTCCCCACTAAAAAACAAAGTTTAAAGACTATAATCCATGGCATATATTTTATATAATATAGGTAAAAATTAAAATTAATAATGAAGCTCAGAATTATTTATATTTACCTTTTTCACATTGAATTAAGGTAAATTAGATGTAAATATATTCAATATGTTTCTTCTCCATTCAAAATTTTATGTTTCTTCGTCAGTAAGCCACAGAGTTAAAAGACTATAAATGAATGACGATTATTTTAGGTGTTTTCTTCACCATCCCAAAGTCTTGTGTTTTTATATCACTAAGCACCAAACATAATAGACTATAGTAGGTGCAAAAAATTAATTATATTTTATTTTTTAACTCCATCACAAAATTTTAGGTTTTTTCCCACTAAAAAACAAAGTTTAAAGACTATAATCCATGACATATATTTTATATAATATAGGTAAAATTAAAATTAATAATGAAACTCAAAATTATTTATATTGACCTTTTTCACATTGAATTATAGTAAATTAGATGTAAATATATTCAATATGTTTCTTCTCTATTCAAAAGTTTATGTTTCTTCGTCAGTAAGCCAGAGAGTTAAAAGACTACAAATGAATGACGAATATTTGAGGTTTTTTCTTCACCATCCTAAAGTCTTATGTTTTTTAATCACTAAGCACCAAAGATAATAGACTATAGTAGGTATAAAAAATAATTATATTTTATTTTTTAAGTCCATCATAAAATTTTCGGTTTTTTCCGCACTTAAAAACAAAGTTTAAAGACTATATAATCCATGACATATATTTTATATAATTTAGGTAAAAATTAAAATTAAATAATGAAGCTGAAACTTATTGATATTTACCTTTTTCACATTGAATTATGAAAAATTAGATGAAAATATATTCAATATGTTTCTTCTCCATCACAAAATTTCATCTTTCTTCGTCAGTAAGCCACAGAGTTAAAAGACTATAAATGAATGACGATTATTTTAGGTTTTTTCTTCCCCATCTCAAAGTCTTAGGTTTTTTTCATCACTAAGCGCCAAACATCATAGAGTATAGTAGGTGCAAAAAATTAATTATATTTTATTTTTCAACTCCATCACAAAATTTTAGATTTTTCCCTACTAAAAAACAAAGTTTAAAGACTATAATCCATGACATATATTTTATATAATATAGGTAAAAATTAAAATTAATAATGAAGCTCAAAATTCTTTATATTTACCTTTTTCACATTGAATTATGGTTAATTAGATGTAAATATATTCAATATGTTTCTTCTCCATACAAAATTTTATGTTTCTTCGTCAGCAAGCCAGAGAGTTAAAAGACTATAAATGAATGACGGATGTTTGAGGTTTTTTCTTCACCATCCTAAAGTCTTGTGTTTTTTTTATCACTAAGCACCAAAGATAATAGACTATAGTAGGTGTAAAAAATAATTATATTTTATTTTTCAACTCCATCACAAAAGTTTAGGTTTTTCCCCACTAAAAAACAAAGTTTAAAGACTATAATCCATGGGCTATATTTTATATAATATAGGTAAAAAATTAAAATTAATAATGAAGCTCAGAATTATTTATATTTACCTTTTTCACATTGAATTATGGTAAATTAGATGTAAATATATTCAATATGTTTCTTCTCCATACAAAAGTTTATGTTTCTTCGTCAGTAAGCCAGAGAGTTAAAAGACTACAAATGAATGACGAATATTTGAGGTTTCTTCTTCACCATCCTAAAGTCTTATGTTTTTTTATCACTAAGCACTTTAGATAATAGACTATAGTAGGTGTTAAACATAATTATATTTTAGTTTTTAAGTCCATCATAAAATTTTCGGTTTTTCTGCACTTAAAAACAAAGTTTAAAGACTATAATCCATGACATATATTTTATATAATTTAGGTAAAAATTAAAATTAAATAATGAAGCTGAAACTTATTGATATTTACCTTTTTCACATTGAATTATGATAAATTAGATGAAAATATATTCAATATGTTTCTTCTCCATCACAAAATTTCAACTTTCTTCGTCAGTAAGCCACAGAGTTAAAAGACTATAAATGAATGACGATTATTTTAGGTTTTTTCTTCACCATCCCAAAGTCTTAGGTTTTTTTCATCACTAAGCGCCAAACATAATAGACTATAGTAGGTGCAAAAACTTAATTATATTTTATTTTTCAACTCCATCACAAAATTTTAGGTTTTTTCCCACTAAAAAACAAAGTTTAAAGACTATAATCCATGACATATATTTTATATAACATAGGTAAAAATTAAAATTAATAACGAAGCTCAAAATTATTTATATTTACGTTTTTCGCATTGAATTATGGTAAATTAGATGTAAATATATTCAATATGTTTCTTCTCCATACAAAATTTTATGTTTCTTCGTAAGTAAGCCAAAGAGTTAAAAGACTATAAATGAATGACGAATATTTGAGGTTTTTTCTTCACCATCCTAAAGTCTTGTGTTTTTTTATCACTAAGAACCAAAGATAATAGACTATAGTAGGTGTAAAAAATAATTATATTTTATTTTACAACTGCAATACAAAATTTTAGGTTTTTCCCCACTAAAAAACAAAGTTTAAAGACTATAATCCATGGCATATATTTTATATAATATAGGTAAAAATTAAAATTAATAATGAAGCTCAGAATTATTTATATTTACCTTTTTCACATTGAATTATGGTAAATTAGATGTAAATATATTCAATATATTTCTTCTCCATACAAAATTTTATGTTTCTTCGTCAGTAAGCCAGAGAGTTAAAAGACTATAAATGAATGACAGATATTTGAGGTTTTTTCTTCACCATCCCAAAGTCTTGTGTTTTTTTATCACTAAGCACCAAACATAATAGACTATAGTAGTTGCAAAAAATTAATTATATGTTATTCTTTAACTCAATCACAAAATTTTAGGTTTTTTCCCACTAAAAAACAAAGTTTAAAGACTATAATCCATGACATATATTTTATAAAATATAGGTAAAAATTCAAATTAATAATGAAGCTCAAAATTATTTATATTTACCTTTTTCACATTGAATTATGGTAAATTAGATGTAAATATATTCAATATGTTTCTTCTCCATACAAAAGTTTATGTTTCTTCGTCAGTAAACCAGAGAGTTAAAAGACTACAAATGAATGACAAATATTTGAGGTTTTTTCTTCACCATCCTAAAGTCTTATGTTTTTTAATCACTAAGCACTTTAGATAATAGACTATAGTAGGTGTAAAAAATAAATATATTTTATTTTTAAGTCCATCATAAAATTTTCGGTTTTTCCGCACTTAAAAACAAAGTTTAAAGACTATAATCCATGACGTATATTTTATATAATTTAGGTAAAAATTAAAATTAAATAATGAAGCTGAAACTTATTGATATTTACCTTTTTCACATTGAATTATGAAAAATTAGATGAAAATATATTCAATATGTTTCTTCTCCATCACAAAATTTCATCTTTCTTCGTCAGTAAGCCACAGAGTTAAAAGACTATAAATGAATGACGATTATTTTAGGTTTTTTCTTCCCCATCTCAAAGTCTTAGGTTTTTTTCATCACTAAGCGCCAAACATCATAGAGTATAGTAGGTGCAAAAAATTAATTATATTTTATTTTTCAACTCCATCACAAAATTTTAGATTTTTCCCTACTAAAAAACAAAGTTTAAAGACTATAATCCATGACATATATTTTATATAATATAGGTAAAAATTAAAATTAATAATGAAGCTCAAAATTCTTTATATTTACCTTTTTCACATTGAATTATGGTTAATTAGATGTAAATATATTCAATATGTTTCTTCTCCATACAAAATTTTATGTTTCTTCGTCAGCAAGCCAGAGAGTTAAAAGACTATAAATGAATGACGGATGTTTGAGGTTTTTTCTTCACCATCCTAAAGTCTTGTGTTTTTTTTATCACTAAGCACCAAAGATAATAGACTATAGTAGGTCTAAAAAATAATTATATTTTATTTTTCAACTCCATCACAAAAGTTTAGGTTTTTCCCCACTAAAAAACAAAGTTTAAAGACTATAATCCATGGGCTATATTTTATATAATATAGGTAAAAATTAAAATTAATAATGAAGCTCAGAATTATTTATATTTACCTTTTTCACATTGAATTATGGTAAATTAGATGTAAATATATTCAATATGTTTCTTCTCCATACAAAAGTTTATGTTTCTTCGTCAGTAAGCCAGAGAGTTAAAAGACTACAAATGAATGACGAATATTTGAGGTTTCTTCTTCACCATCCTAAAGTCTTATGTTTTTTTATCACTAAGCACTTTAGATAATAGACTATAGTAGGTGTTAAACATAATTATATTTTAGTTTTTAAGTCCATCATAAAATTTTCGGTTTTTCTGCACTTAAAAACAAAGTTTAAAGACTATAATCCATGACATATATTTTATATAATTTAGGTAAAAATTAAAATTAAATAATGAAGCTGAAACTTATTGATATTTACCTTTTTCACATTGAATTATGATAAATTAGATGAAAATATATTCAATATGTTTCTTCTCCATCACAAAATTTCAACTTTCTTCGTCAGTAAGCCACAGAGTTAAAAGACTATAAATGAATGACGATTATTTTAGGTTTTTTCTTCACCATCCCAAAGTCTTAGGTTTTTTTCATCACTAAGCGCCAAACATAATAGACTATAGTAGGTGCAAAAACTTAATTATATTTTATTTTTCAACTCCATCACAAAATTTTAGGTTTTTTCCCACTAAAAAACAAAGTTTAAAGACTATAATCCATGACATATATTTTATATAACATAGGTAAAAATTAAAATTAATAACGAAGCTCAAAATTATTTATATTTACGTTTTTCGCATTGAATTATGGTAAATTAGATGTAAATATATTCAATATGTTTCTTCTCCATACAAAATTTTATGTTTCTTCGTAAGTAAGCCAAAGAGTTAAAAGACTATAAATGAATGACGAATATTTGAGGTTTTTTCTTCACCATCCTAAAGTCTTGTGTTTTTTTATCACTAAGAACCAAAGATAATAGACTATAGTAGGTGTAAAAAATAATTATATTTTATTTTACAACTGCAATACAAAATTTTAGGTTTTTCCCCACTAAAAAACAAAGTTTAAAGACTATAATCCATGGCATATATTTTATATAATATAGGTAAAAATTAAAATTAATAATGAAGCTCAGAATTATTTATATTTACCTTTTTCACATTGAATTATGGTAAATTAGATGTAAATATATTCAATATATTTCTTCTCCATACAAAATTTTATGTTTCTTCGTCAGTAAGCCAGAGAGTTAAAAGACTATAAATGAATGACAGATATTTGAGGTTTTTTCTTCACCATCCCAAAGTCTTGTGTTTTTTTATCACTAAGCACCAAACATAATAGACTATAGTAGTTGCAAAAAATTAATTATATGTTATTCTTTAACTCAATCACAAAATTTTAGGTTTTTTCCCACTAAAAAACAAAGTTTAAAGACTATAATCCATGACATATATTTTATATAATATAGGTAAAAATTCAAATTAATAATGAAGCTCAAAATTATTTATATTTACCTTTTTCACATTGAATTATGGTAAATTAGATGTAAATATATTCAATATGTTTCTTCTCCATACAAAAGTTTATGTTTCTTCGTCAGTAAACCAAAGAGTTAAAAGACTACAAATGAATGACAAATATTTGAGGTTTTTTCTTCACCATCCTAAAGTCTTATGTTTTTTAATCACTAAGCACTTTAGATAATAGACTATAGTAGGTGTAAAAAATAAATATATTTTATTTTTAAGTCCATCATAAAATTTTCGGTTTTTCCGCACTTAAAAACAAAGTTTAAAGACTATAATCCATGACGTATATTTTATATAATTTAGGTAAAAATTAAAATTAAATAATGAAGCTGAAACTTATTGATATTTACCTTTTTCACATTGAATTATGAAAAATTAGATGAAAATATATTCAATATGATTCTTCTCCATCACAAAATTTCATCTTTCTTCGTCAGTAAGCCACAGAGTTAAAAGACTATAAATGAATGACGATTATTTTAGGTTTTTTCTTCCCCATCTCAAAGTCTTAGGTTTTTTTCATCACTAAGCGCCAAACATCATAGAGTATAGTAGGTGCAAAAAATTAATTATATTTTATTTTTCAACTCCATCACAAAATTTTAGATTTTTCCCTACTAAAAAACAAAGTTTAAAGACTATAATCCATGACATATATTTTATATAATATAGGTAAAAATTAAAATTAATAATGAAGCTCAAAATTCTTTATATTTACCTTTTTCACATTGAATTATGGTTAATTAGATGTAAATATATTCAATATGTTTCTTCTCCATACAAAATTTTATGTTTCTTCGTCAGCAAGCCAGAGAGTTAAAAGACTATAAATGAATGACGGATGTTTGAGGTTTTTTCTTCACCATCCTAAAGTCTTGTGTTTTTTTTATCACTAAGCACCAAAGATAATAGACTATAGTAGGTCTAAAAAATAATTATATTTTATTTTTCAACTCCATCACAAAAGTTTAGGTTTTTCCCCACTAAAAAACAAAGTTTAAAGACTATAATCCATGGGCTATATTTTATATAATATAGGTAAAAATTAAAATTAATAATGAAGCTCAGAATTATTTATATTTACCTTTTTCACATTGAATTATGGTAAATTAGATGTAAATATATTCAATATGTTTCTTCTCCATACAAAAGTTTATGTTTCTTCGTCAGTAAGCCAGAGAGTTAAAAGACTACAAATGAATGACGAATATTTGAGGTTTCTTCTTCACCATCCTAAAGTCTTATGTTTTTTTATCACTAAGCACTTTAGATAATAGACTATAGTAGGTGTTAAACATAATTATATTTTAGTTTTTAAGTCCATCATAAAATTTTCGGTTTTTCTGCACTTAAAAACAAAGTTTAAAGACTATAATCCATGACATATATTTTATATAATTTAGGTAAAAATTAAAATTAAATAATGAAGCTGAAACTTATTGATATTTACCTTTTTCACATTGAATTATGATAAATTAGATGAAAATATATTCAATATGTTTCTTCTCCATCACAAAATTTCAACTTTCTTCGTCAGTAAGCCACAGAGTTAAAAGACTATAAATGAATGACGATTATTTTAGGTTTTTTCTTCACCATCCCAAAGTCTTAGGTTTTTTTCATCACTAAGCGCCAAACATAATAGACTATAGTAGGTGCAAAAACTTAATTATATTTTATTTTTCAACTCCATCACAAAATTTTAGGTTTTTTCCCACTAAAAAACAAAGTTTAAAGACTATAATCCATGACATATATTTTATATAACATAGGTAAAAATTAAAATTAATAACGAAGCTCAAAATTATTTATATTTACGTTTTTCGCATTGAATTATGGTAAATTAGATGTAAATATATTCAATATGTTTCTTCTCCATACAAAATTTTATGTTTCTTCGTAAGTAAGCCAAAGAGTTAAAAGACTATAAATGAATGACGAATATTTGAGGTTTTTTCTTCACCATCCTAAAGTCTTGTGTTTTTTTATCACTAAGAACCAAAGATAATAGACTATAGTAGGTGTAAAAAATAATTATATTTTATTTTACAACTGCAATACAAAATTTTAGGTTTTTCCCCACTAAAAAACAAAGTTTAAAGACTATAATCCATGGCATATATTTTATATAATATAGGTAAAAATTAAAATTAATAATGAAGCTCAGAATTATTTATATTTACCTTTTTCACATTGAATTATGGTAAATTAGATGTAAATATATTCAATATATTTCTTCTCCATACAAAATTTTATGTTTCTTCGTCAGTAAGCCAGAGAGTTAAAAGACTATAAATGAATGACAGATATTTGAGGTTTTTTCTTCACCATCCCAAAGTCTTGTGTTTTTTTATCACTAAGCACCAAACATAATAGACTATAGTAGTTGCAAAAAATTAATTATATGTTATTCTTTAACTCAATCACAAAATTTTAGGTTTTTTCCCACTAAAAAACAAAGTTTAAAGACTATAATCCATGACATATATTTTATATAATATAGGTAAAAATTCAAATTAATAATGAAGCTCAAAATTATTTATATTTACCTTTTTCACATTGAATTATGGTAAATTAGATGTAAATATATTCAATATGTTTCTTCTCCATACAAAAGTTTATGTTTCTTCGTCAGTAAACCAGAGAGTTAAAAGACTACAAATGAATGACAAATATTTGAGGTTTTTTCTTCACCATCCTAAAGTCTTATGTTTTTTAATCACTAAGCACTTTAGATAATAGACTATAGTAGGTGTAAAAAATAAATATATTTTATTTTTAAGTCCATCATAAAATTTTCGGTTTTTCCGCACTTAAAAACAAAGTTTAAAGACTATAATCCATGACGTATATTTTATATAATTTAGGTAAAAATTAAAATTAAATAATGAAGCTGAAACTTATTGATATTTACCTTTTTCACATTGAATTATGAAAAATTAGATGAAAATATATTCAATATGTTTCTTCTCCATCACAAAATTTCATCTTTCTTCGTCAGTAAGCCACAGAGTTAAAAGACTATAAATGAATGACGATTATTTTAGGTTTTTTCTTCCCCATCTCAAAGTCTTAGGTTTTTTTCATCACTAAGCGCCAAACATCATAGAGTATAGTAGGTGCAAAAAATTAATTATATTTTATTTTTCAACTCCATCACAAAATTTTAGATTTTTCCCTACTAAAAAACAAAGTTTAAAGACTATAATCCATGACATATATTTTATATAATATAGGTAAAAATTAAAATTAATAATGAAGCTCAAAATTCTTTATATTTACCTTTTTCACATTGAATTATGGTTAATTAGATGTAAATATATTCAATATGTTTCTTCTCCATACAAAATTTTATGTTTCTTCGTCAGCAAGCCAGAGAGTTAAAAGACTATAAATGAATGACGGATGTTTGAGGTTTTTTCTTCACCATCCTAAAGTCTTGTGTTTTTTTTATCACTAAGCACCAAAGATAATAGACTATAGTAGGTGTAAAAAATAATTATATTTTATTTTTCAACTCCATCACAAAATTTTAGGTTTTTCCCCACTAAAAAACAAAGTTTAAAGACTATAATCCATGGGCTATATTTTATATAATATAGGTAAAAATTAAAATTAATAATGAAGCTCAGAATTATTTATATTTACCTTTTTCACATTGAATTATGGTAAATTAGATGTAAATATATTCAATATGTTTCTTCTCCATACAAAAGTTTATGTTTCTTCGTCAGTAAGCCAGAGAGTTAAAAGACTACAAATGAATGACGAATATTTGAGGTTTTTTCTTCACCATCCTAAAGTCTTATGTTTTTTTATCACTAAGCACTTTAGATAATAGACTATAGTAGGTGTAAAAAATAATTATATTTTAATTTTTAAGTCCATCATAAAATTTTCGGTTTTTCCGCACTTAAAAACAAAGTTTAAAGACTATAATCCATGACATATATTTTATATAATTTAGGTAAAAATTAAAATTAAATAATGAAGCTGAAACTTATTGATATTTACCTTTTTCACATTGAATTATGATAAATTAGATGAAAATATATTCAATATGTTTCTTCTCCATCACAAAATTTCATCTTTCTTCGTCAGTAAGCCACAGAGTTAAAAGACTATAAATGAATGACAATTATTTTAGGTTTTTTCTTCACCATCCCAAAGTCTTAGGTTTTTTTCATCAATAAGCGCCAAACATAATAGACGATTGTAGGTGCAAAAATTTAATTATATTTTATTTTTCAACTCCATCACAAAATTTTAGGTTTTTCCCTACTAAAAAACAAAGTTTAAAGACTATAATCCATGACATATATTTTATATAATATAGGTAAAAATTAAAATTAATAATGAAGCTAGAAACTATTTATATTTACCTTTTTCACATTGAATTATGGTAAATTAGATGTAAATATATTCAATATGTTTCTTCTCCATACAAAATTTTTTGTTTCTTCGTCAGTAAGCCAGAGAGTTAAAAGACTATAAATGAATGACGAATATTTGAGGTTTTTTCTTCACCATCCTAAAGTCTTGTGTTTTTTTATCACTAAGAACCAAAGATAATAGACTATAGTAGGTGTAAAAAATAATTATATTTTATTTTTCAACTCCAATACAAAATTTTAGGTTTTTCCCCACTAAAAAACAAAGTTTAAAGACTATAATCCATGGCATATATTTTATATAATATAGGTAAAAATTAAAATTAATAATGAAGCACAGAATTATTTATATTTACCTTTTTCACATTGAATTATGGTAAATTAGATGTAAATATATTCAATATGTTTCTTCTCCATACAAAATTTTATGTTTCTTCGTCAGTAAGCCACAGAGTTAAAAGACTATAAATGAATGACGATTATTTTAGGTTTTTTCGTCACCATCCCAAAGTCTTGTGTTTTTTTATCACTAAGCACCAAACATAATAGACTATAGTAGGTGCAAAAAATTAATTATATTTTCTTTTTTAACTCCATCACAAAATTTTAGGTTTTTTCCCACTAAAAAACAAAGTTTAAAGACTATAATCCATGACATATATTTTATATAACATAGGTAAAAATTAAAATTAATAACGAAGCTCAAAATTATTTATATTTACGTTTTTCGCATTGAATTATGGTAAATTAGATGTAAATATATTCAATATGTTTCTTCTCCATAAAATTTTTTATGTTTCTTCGTAAGTAAGCCAGAGAGTTAAAAGACTATAAATGAATGACGAATATTTGAGGTTTTTTCTTCACCATCCTAAAGTCTTATGTTTTTTTATCACTAAGAACCAAAGATAATAGACTATAGTAGGTTTAATAAATAATTATATTTTATTTTTCAACTCCATCACAAAATTTTAGGTTTTTCCCCACTAAAAAACAAAGTTTAAAGACTATAATCCATGGCATATATTTTATATAATATAGGTAAAAATTAAAATTAATAATGAAGCTCAGAATTATTTATATGTACCTTTTTCACATTGAATTAAGGTAAATTAGATGTAAATATATTCAATATGTTTCTTCTCCATACAAAATTTTATGTTTTTTCGTCAGTAAGCCACAGAGTTAAAAGACTATAAATGAATGACGATTATTTTAGGTGTTTTCTTCACCATCCCAAAGTCTTGTGTTTTTTTATCACTAAGCACCAAACATAATAGACTATAGTAGGTGCAAAAAATTAATTATATTTTATTTTTTAACTCCATCACAAAATTTTAGGTTTTTTCCCACTAAAAAACAAAGTTTAAAGACTATAGTCCATGACATATATTTTATATAATATAGGTAAAATTAAAATTAATAATGAAGCTCAAAATTATTTATATTTACCTTTTTCACATTGAATTATGGTAAATTAGATGTAAATATATTCAATATGTTTCTTCTCTATTCAAAAGTTTATGTTTCTTCGTCAGTAAGCCAGAGAGTTAAAAGATTACAAATGAATGACGAATATTTGAGGTTTTTTCTTCACCATCCTAAAGTCTTATGTTTTTTTATCACTAAGCACCAAAGATAATAGACTATAGTAGGTGTAAAAAATAATTATATTTTATTTTTTAAGTCCATCATAAAATTTTCGGTTTTTTCCGCACTTAAAAACAAAGTTTAAAGACTATATAATCCATGACATATATTTTATATAATTTAGGTAAAAATTAAAATTAAATAATGAAGCTGAAACTTATTGATATTTACCTTTTTCACATTGAATTATGAAAAATTAGATGAAAATATATTCAATATGGTTCTTCTCCATCACAAAAGTTCATCTTTCTTCGTCAGTAAGCCACAGAGTTAAAAGACTATAAATGAATGACAATTATTTTAGGTTTTTTCTTCCCCATCTCAAAGTCTTAGGTTTTTTTCATCACTAAGCGCCAAACATCATAGAGTATAGTAGGTGCAAAAAATTAATTATATTTTATTTTTCAACTCCATCACAAAATTTTAGGTTTTTCCCTACTAAAAAACAAAGTTTAAAGACTATAATCCATGACATATATTTTATATAATATAGGTTAAAATTAAAATTAATAATGAAGCTCAAAATTCTTTATATTTACCTTTTTCACATTGAATTATGGTTAATTAGATGTAAATATATTCAATATGTTTCTTCTCTATACAAAATTTTATGTTTCTTCGTCAGCAAGCCAGAGAGTTAAAAGACTATAAATGAATGACGGATGTTTGAGGTTTTTTCATCACCATCCTAAAGTCTTGTGTTTTTTTTATCACTAAGAACCAAATATAATAGACTATAGTAGGTGTAAAAAATAATTATATTTTATTTTTCAACTCCATCACAAAATTTTAGGTTTTTCCCCACTAAAAAACAAAGTTTAAAGACTATAATCCATGGGCTGTATTTTATATAATATAGGTAAAAATTAAAATTAATAATGAAGCTCAGAATTATTTATATTTACCTTTTTCACATTGAATTACGGTAAATTAGATGTAAATATATTCAATATGTTTCTTCTCCATAAAAAAGTTTATGTTTCTTCGTCAGTAAGCCAGAGAGTTAAAAGACTACAAATGAATGACGAATATTTGAGGTTTCTTCTTCACCATCCTAAAGTCTTATGTTTTTTTATCACTAAGCACTTTAGATAATAGACTATAGTAGGTGTTAAACATAATTATATTTTAGTTTTTAAGTCCATCATAAAATTTTCGGTTTTTCTGCACTTAAAAACAAAGTTTAAAGACTATAATCCATGACATATATTTTATATAATTTAGGTAAAACTTAAAATTAAATAATGAAGCTGAAACTTGTTGATATTTACCTTTTTCACATTGAATTATGATAAATTAGATGAAAATATATTCAATATGTTTCTTCTCCATCACAAAATTTCATCTTTCTTCGTCAGTAAGCCACAGAGTTAAAAGACTATAAATGAATGACGATTATTTTAGGTTTTTTCTTCACCATCCCAAAGTCTTAGGTTTTTTTCATCACTAAGCGCCAAACATAATAAACTATAGTAGGTGCAAAAAATTAATTATATTTTATTTTTCAACTCCATCACAAAATTTTAGGTTTTTCCCTACTAAAAAAGAAAGTTTAAAGACTATAATCCATGACATATATTTTATATAATATAGGTAAAATTTAAATTAATAATGAAGCTCAAAATTATTTATATTTACCTTTTTCACATTGAATTATGGTAAATTAGATGTAAATATATTCAATATGTTTCTTCTCCATACAAAATTTTATGTTTCTTCGTCAGTAAGCCAGAGAGTTAAAAGACTATAAATGAATGACGAATATTTGAGGTTTTTTCTTCACCATCCTAAAGTCTTGTGTTTTTTTATCACTAAGAACCAAAGATAATAGACTATAGTAGGTTTAAAAAATAATTATATTTTATTTTTCAACTCCATCACAAAATTTTAGGTTTTTCCCCACTAAAAAACAAAGTTTAAAGACTATAATCCATGGCATATATTTTATATAATATAGGTAAAAATTAAAATTAATAATGAAGCTAAAAATTATTTATATTTACCTTTTTCACATTGAATTAAGGTAAATTAGATGTAAATATATTCAATATGTTTCTTCTCCATACAAAATTTTATGTTTCTTCGTCAGTAAGCCACAGAGTTAAAAGACTATAAATGAATGACGATTATTTTAGGTGTTTTCTTCACCATCCCAAAGTCTTGTGTTTTTTTATCACTAAGCACCAAACATAATAGAATATAGTAGGTGCAAAAAATTAATTATATTTTATTTTTTAAGTCCATCATAAAATTTTCGGTTTTTTCCCACTAAAAAACAAAGTTTAAAGACTATAATCCATGACATATATTTTATATAATATAGGTAAAATTAAAATTAATAATGAAGCTCAAAATTATTTATATTTACCTTTTTCACATTGAATTATGGTAAATTAGATGTAAATATATTCAATATGTTTCTTCTCCATGCAAAAGTTTATGTTTCTTCGTCAGTAAGCCAGAGAGTTAAAAGACTACAAATGAATGACGAATATTTGAGGTTTTTTCTTCACCATCCTAAAGTCTTATGTTTTTTTATCACTAAGCACCAAAGATAATAGACTATAGTAGGTGTAAAAAATAATTATATTTTATTTTTTAAGTCCATCATAAAATTTTCGGTTTTTTCCGCACTTAAAAACAAAGTTTAAAGACTATATAATCCATGACATATATTTTATATAATTTAGGTAAAAATTAAAATTAAATAATGAAGCTGAAAATTATTTATATTTACCTTTTTCACATTGAATTATGATAGATTAGATGTAAATATATTCAATATGTTTCTTCTCCATACAAAATTTTATGTTTCTTCGTCAGTAAGCCAGAGAGTTAAAAGACTATAAATGAATGACGAATATTTGAGGTTTTTTCTTCACCATCCTAAAGTCTTGTGTTTTTTTATCACTAAGAACCAAATATAATAGACTATAGTAGGTTTAAAAAATAATTATATTTTATTTTTCAACTCCATCCCAAAATTTTAGGTTTTTCCCCACTAAAAAACAAAGTTTAAAGACTATAATCTATGGCATATATTTTATATAATATAGGTAAAAATTAAAATTAATAATGAAGCTAAAAATTATTTATATTTACCTTTTTCACATTGAATTAAGGTAAATTAGATGTAAATATATTCAATATGTTTCTTCTCAATACAAAATTTTATGTTTCTTCGTCAGTAAGCCACAGAGTTAAAAGACTATAAATGAATGACGATTATTTTAGGTTTTTTCTTCACCATCCCAAAGTCTTAGGTTTTTTTCATCACTAAGCGCCAAACATAATAGACTATAGTAGGTGCAAAAAATTAATTATATTTTATTTTTCAACTCCATCACAAAATTTTAGGTTTTTCCCTACTAAAAAACAAAGTTTAAAGACTATAATCCATGACATATATTTTATATAATATAGGTAAAATTTAAATTAATAATGAAGCTCAAAATTATTTATATTTACCTTTTTCACATTGAATTATGGTAAATTAGATGTAAATATATTCAATATGTTTCTTCTCCATACAAAAATTTTATGTTTCTTCGTCAGTAAGCCAGAGAGTTAAAAGACTATAAATGAATGACGAATATTTGAGGTTTTTTCTTCACCATCCTAAAGTCTTGTGTTTTTTTATCACTAAGAACCAAAGATAATAGACTATAGTAGGTTTAAAAAATAATTATATTTTATTTTTCAACTCCATCACAAAATTGTAGGTTTTTCCCCACTAAAAAACAAAGTTTAAAGACTATAATCCATGGCACATATTTTATATAATATAGGTAAAAATTAAAATTAATAATGAAGCTCAGAATTATTTATATTTACCTTTTTCACATTGAATTATGGTAAATTAGATGTAAATATATTCAATATGTTTCTTCTCCATACAAAATTTTATGTTTCTTCGTCAGTAAGCCAGAGAGTTAAAAGACTATAAATGAATGACAGATATTTGAGGTTTTTTCTTCACCATCCCAAAGTCTTGTGTTTTTTTATCACTAAGCACCAAACATAATAGACTATAGTAGTTGCAAAAAATTAATTATATTTTATTCTTTAACTCCATCACAAAATTTTAGGTTTTTTCCCACTAAAAAACAAAGTTTAAAGACTATAATCCATGACATATATTTTATATAATATAGGTAAAAATTCAAATTAATAATGAAGCTCAAAATAATTTATATTTACCTTTTTCACATTGAATTATGGTAAATTAGATGTAAATATATTCAATATGTTTCTTCTCCATACAAAAGTTTATGTTTCTTCGTCAGTAAGCCAGAGAGTTAAAAGACTACAAATGAATGACAAATATTTGAGGTTTTTTCTTCACCATCCTAAAGTCTTATGTTTTTTAATCACTAAGCACTTTAGATAATAGACTATAGTAGGTGTAAAAAATAAATATATTTTATTTTTTAAGTCCATCATAAAATTTTCGGTTTTTCCGCACTTAAAAACAAAGTTTAAAGACTATAATCCATGACGTATATTTTATATAATTTAGGTAAAAATTAAAATTAAATAATGAAGCTGAAACTTATTGATATTTACCTTTTTCACATTGAATTATGATAAATTAGATGAAAATATATTCAATATGTTTCTTCTCCATCACAAAATTTCATCATTCTTCGTCAGTAAGCCACAGAGTTAAAAGACTATAAATGAATGACGATTATTTTAGGTTTTTTCTTCACCATCCCAAAGTCTTAGGTTTTTTTCATCACTAAGCGCCAAACATAATAGACTATAGTAGGTGCAAAAAATTAATTATATTTTATTTTTCAACTCCATCACAAAATTTTAGGTTTTTCCCTACTAAAAAACAAAGTTTAAAGACTATAATCCATGACATATATTTTATATAATATAGGTAAAATTTAAATTAATAATGAAGCTCAAAATTATTTATATTTACCTTTTTCACATTGAATTATGGTAAATTAGATGTAAATATATTCAATATGTTTCTTCTCCATACAAAAATTTTATGTTTCTTCGTCAGTAAGCCAGAGAGTTAAAAGACTATAAATGAATGACGAATATTTGAGGTTTTTTCTTCACCATCCTAAAGTCTTGTGTTTTTTTATCACTAAGAACCAAAGATAATAGACTATAGTAGGTTTAAAAAATAATTATATTTTATTTTTCAACTCCATCACAAAATTGTAGGTTTTTCCCCACTAAAAAACAAAGTTTAAAGACTATAATCCATGGCACATATTTTATATAATATAGGTAAAAATTAAAATTAATAATGAAGCTCAGAATTATTTATATTTACCTTTTTCACATTGAATTATGGTAAATTAGATGTAAATATATTCAATATGTTTCTTCTCCATACAAAATTTTATGTTTCTTCGTCAGTAAGCCAGAGAGTTAAAAGACTATAAATGAATGACAGATATTTGAGGTTTTTTCTTCACCATCCCAAAGTCTTGTGTTTTTTTATCACTAAGCACCAAACATAATAGACTATAGTAGTTGCAAAAAATTAATTATATTTTATTCTTTAACTCCATCACAAAATTTTAGGTTTTTTCCCACTAAAAAACAAAGTTTAAAGACTATAATCCATGACATATATTTTATATAATATAGGTAAAAATTCAAATTAATAATGAAGCTCAAAATAATTTATATTTACCTTTTTCACATTGAATTATGGTAAATTAGATGTAAATATATTCAATATGTTTCTTCTCCATACAAAAGTTTATGTTTCTTCGTCAGTAAGCCAGAGAGTTAAAAGACTACAAATGAATGACAAATATTTGAGGTTTTTTCTTCACCATCCTAAAGTCCTATGTTTTTTAATCACTAAGCACTTTAGATAATAGACTATAGTAGGTGTAAAAAATAAATATATTTTATTTTTTAAGTCCATCATAAAATTTTCGGTTTTTCCGCACTTAAAAACAAAGTTTAAAGACTATAATCCATGACGTATATTTTATATAATTTAGGTAAAAATTAAAATTAAATAATGAAGCTTAAACTTATTGATATTTACCTTTTTCACATTGAATTATGATAAATTAGATGAAAATATATTCAATATGTTTCTTCTCCATCACAAAATTTCATCATTCTTCGTCAGTAAGCCACAGAGTTAAAAGACTATAAATGAATGACGATTATTTTAGGTTTTTTCTTCACCATCCCAAAGTCTTAGGTTTTTTTCATCACTAAGCGCCAAACATAATAGACTATAGTAGGTGCAAAAAATTAATTATATTTTATTTTTCAACTCCATCACAAAATTTTAGGTTTTTCCCTACTAAAAAACAAAGTTTAAAGACTATAATCCATGACATATATTTTATATAATATAGGTAAAATTTAAATTAATAATGAAACTCAAAATTATTTATATTTACCTTTTTCACATTGAATTATGGTAAATTAGATGTAAATATATTCAATATGTTTCTTCTCCATACAAAATTTTATGTTTCTTCGTCAGTAAGCCAGAGAGTTAAAAGACTATAAATGAATGACGAATATTTGAGGTTTTTTCTTCACCATCCTAAAGTCTTGTGTTTTTTTATCACTAAGAACCAAAGATAATAGACTATAGTAGGTTTAAAAAATAATTATATTTTATTTTTCAACTCCATCACAAAATTTTAGGCTTTTCCCCACTAAAAAACAAAGTTTAAAGACTATAATCCATGGCACATATTTTATATAATATAGGTAAAAATTAAAATTAATAATGAAGCTCAAAATTATTTATATTTACCTTTTTCACATTGAATTATGGTAAATTAGATGTAAATATATTCAATATGTTTCTTCTCCATACAAAATTTTATGTTTCTTCGTCAGTAAGCCAGAGAGTTAAAAGACTATAAATGAATGACAGATATTTGAGGTTTTTTCTTCACCATCCCAAAGTCTTGTGTTTTTTTATCACTAAGCACCAAACATAATAGACTATAGTAGTTGCAAAAAATTAATTATATTTTATTCTTTAACTCCATCACAAAATTTTAGGTTTTTTCCCACTAAAAAACAAAGTTTAAAGACTATAATCCATGACATATATTTTATATAATATAGGTAAAAATTCAAATTAATAATGAAGCTCAAAATAATTTATATTTACCTTTTTCACATTGAATTATGGTAAATTAGATGTAAATATATTCAATATGTTTCTTCTCCATACAAAAGTTTATGTTTCTTCGTCAGTAAGCCAGAGAGTTAAAAGACTACAAATGAATGACAAATATTTGAGGTTTTTTCTTCACCATCCTAAAGTCTTATGTTTTTTAATCACTAAGAACTTTAGATAATAGACTATAGTAGGTGTAAAAAATAAATATATTTTATTTTTTAAGTCCATCATAAAATTTTCGGTTTTTCCGCACTTAAAAACAAAGTTTAAAGACTATAATCCATGACGTATATTTTATATAATTTAGGTAAAAATTAAAATTAAATAATGAAGCTGAAACTTATTGATATTTACCTTTTTCACATTGAATTATGATAAGTTAGATGAAAATATATTCAATATGTTTCTTCTCCATCACAAAATTTCATCTTTCTTCGTCAGTAAGCCACAGAGTTAAAAGACTATAAATGAATGACGATTATTTTAGGTTTTTTCTTCACCATCCCAAAGTCTTAGGTTTTTTTCATCACTAAGCGCCAAACATAATAGAGTATAGTAGGTGAAAAAAATTAATTATATTTTATTTTTCAACTCCATCACAAAATTTTAGGTTTTTCCCTACAAAAAAACAAAGTTTAAAGACTATAATCCATGACATATATTTTATATAATATAGGTAAAAATTAAAATTAAAAATGAAGCTCAAAATTATTTATATTTACCTTTTTCACATTGAATTATGGTAAATTAGATGTAAATATATTCAATATGTTTCTTCTCCATATAAAATTTTATGTTTCTTCGTCAGTAAGCCAGAGAGTTAAAAGACTATAAATGAATGACAGATATTTGAGGTTTTTTCTTCACCATCCTAAAGTCTTGTGTTTTTTTATCACTAAGCACCAAAGATAATAAACTATAGTAGGTTTAAAAAATAATTATATTTTATTTTTCAACTCCATCACAAAATTTTAGGTTTTTCCCCACTAAAAAACAAAGTTTAAAGACTATAATCCATGGCACATATTTTATATAATATAGGTAAAAATTAAAATTAATAATGAAGCTCAAAATTATTTATATTTACCTTTTTCACATTGAATTATGGTAAATTAGATGTAAATATATTCAATATGTTTCTTCTCCATACAAAATTTTATGTTTCTTCGTCAGTAAGCCAGAGAGTTAAAAGACTATAAATGAATGACAGATATTTGAGGTTTTTTCTTCACCATCCCAAAGTCTTGTGTTTTTTTATCACTAAGCACCAAACATAATAGACTATAGTAGTTGCAAAAAATTAATTATATTTTATTCTTTAACTCCATCACAAAAGTTTAGGTTTTTTCCCACTAAAAAACAAAGTTTAAAGACTATAATCCATGACATATATTTTATATAATATAGGTAAAAATTCAAATTAATAATGAAGCTCAAAATAATTTATATTTACCTTTTTCACATTGAATTATGGTAAATTAGATGTAAATATATTCAATATGTTTCTTCTCCATACAAAAGTTTATGTTTCTTCGTCAGTAAGCTAGAGAGTTAAAAGACTACAAATGAATGACAAATATTTGAGGTTTTTTCTTCACCATCCTAAAGTCTTATGTTTTTTAATCACTAAGCACTTTAGATAATAAACTATAGTAGGTGTAAAAAATAAATATATTTTATTTTTTATGTCCATCATAAAATTTTCGGTTTTTTCGCACTTAAAAACAAAGTTTAAAGACTATAATCCATGACGTATATTTTATATAATTTAGGTAAAAATTAAAATTAAATAATGAAGCTGAAACTTATTGATATTTACCTTTTTCACATTGAATTATGATAAATTAGATGAAAATATATTCAATATGTTTCTTCTCCATCACAAAATTTCATCTTTCTTCGTCAGTAAGCCACAGAGTTAAAAGACTATAAATGAATGACGATTATTTTAGGTTTTTTCTTCACCATCCCAAAGTCTTAGGTTTTTTTCATCACTAAGCGCCAAACATAATAGACTATAGTAGGTGCAAAAAATTAATTATATTTTATTTTTCAACTCCATCACAAAATTTTAGGTTTTTCCCTACTAAAAAACAAAGTTTAAAGACTATAATCCATGACATATATTTTATATAATATAGGTAAAATTTAAATTAATAATGAAACTCAAAATTATTTATATTTACCTTTTTCACATTGAATTATGGTAAATTAGATGTAAATATATTCAATATGTTTCTTCTCCATACAAAATTTTATGTTTCTTCGTCAGTAAGCCAGAGAGTTAAAAGACTATAAATGAATGACGAATATTTGAGGTTTTTTCTTCACCATCCTAAAGTCTTGTGTTTTTTTATCACTAAGAACCAAAGATAATAGACTATAGTAGGTTTAAAAAATAATTATATTTTATTTTTCAACTCCATCACAAAATTTTAGGTTTTTCCCCACTAAAAAACAAAGTTTAAAGACTATAATCCATGGCACATATTTTATATAATATAGGTAAAAATTAAAATTAATAATGAAGCTCAAAATTATTTATATTTACCTTTTTCACATTGAATTATGGTAAATTAGATGTAAATATATTCAATATGTTTCTTCTCCATACAAAATTTTATGTTTCTTCGTCAGTAAGCCAGAGAGTTAAAAGACTATAAATGAATGACAGATATTTGAGGTTTTTTCTTTACCATCCCAAAGTCTTGTGTTTTTTTATCACTAAGCACCAAACATAATAGACTATAGTAGTTGCAAAAAATTAATTATATTTTATTCTTTAACTCCATCACAAAATTTTAGGTTTTTTCCCACTAAAAAACAAAGTTTAAAGACTATAATCCATGACATATATTTTATATAATATAGGTAAAAATTCAAATTAATAATGAAGCTCAAAATAATTTATATTTACCTTTTTCACATTGAATTATGGTAAATTAGATGTAAATATATTCAATATGTTTCTTCTCCATACAAAAGTTTATGTTTCTTCGTCAGTAAGCCAGAGAGTTAAAAGACTACAAATGAATGACAAATATTTGAGGTTTTTTCTTCACCATCCTAAAGTCTTATGTTTTTTAATCACTAAGCACTTTAGATAATAGACTATAGTAGGTGTAAAAAATAAGTATATTTTATTTTTTAAGTCCATCATAAAATTTTCGGTTTTTCCGCACTTAAAAACAAAGTTTAAAGACTATAATCGATGACGTATATTTTATATAATTTAGGTAAAAATTAAAATTAAATAATGAAGCTGAAACTTATTGATATTTACCTTTTTCACATTGAATTATGATAAATTAGATGAAAATATATTCAATATGTTTCTTCTCCATCACAAAATTTCATCTTTCTTCGTCAGTAAGCCACAGAGTTAAAAGACTATAAATGAATGACGATTATTTTAGGTTTTTTCTTCACCATCCCAAAGTCTTAGGTTTTTTTCATCACTAAGCGCCAAACATAATAGAGTATATAGTAGGTGAAAAAAATTAATTATATTTTATTTTTCAACTCCATCACAAAATTTTAGGTTTTTCCCTACAAAAAAACAAAGTTTAAAGACTATAATCCATGACATATATTTTATATAATATAGGTAAAAATTAAAATTAAAAATGAAGCTCAAAATTATTTATATTTACCTTTTTCACATTGAATTATGGTAAATTAGATGTAAATATATTCAATATGTTTCTTCTCCATAAAAAATTTTATGTTTCTTCGTCAGTAAGCCAGAGAGTTAAAAGACTATAAATGAATGACGGATATTTGAGGTTTTTTCTTCACCATCCTAAAGTCTTGTGTTTTTTTATCACTAAGCACCAAAGATAATAAACTATAGTAGGTTTAAAAAATAATTATATTTTATTTTTCAACTCCATCACAAAATTTTAGGTTTTTCCCCACTAAAAAACAAAGTTTAAAGACTACATAATCCATGGCACATATTTTATATAATATAGGTAAAAATTAAAATTAATAATGAAGCTCAAAATTATTTATATTTACCTTTTTCACATTGAATTATGGTAAATTAGATGTAAATATATTCAATATGTTTCTTCTCCATACAAAAATTTTATGTTTCTTCGTCAGTAAGCCAGAGAGTTAAAAGACTATAAATGAATGACGAATATTTGAGGTTTTTTCTTCACCATCCTAAAGTCTTGTGTTTTTTTATCACTAAGAACCAAAGATAATAGACTATAGTAGGTTTAAAAAATAATTATATTTTATTTTTCAACTCCATCACAAAATTGTAGGTTTTTCCCCACTAAAAAACAAAGTTTAAAGACTATAATCCATGGCACATATTTTATATAATATAGGTAAAAATTAAAATTAATAATGAAGCTCAGAATTATTTATATTTACCTTTTTCACATTGAATTATGGTAAATTAGATGTAAATATATTCAATATGTTTCTTCTCCATACAAAATTTTATGTTTCTTCGTCAGTAAGCCAGAGAGTTAAAAGACTATAAATGAATGACAGATATTTGAGGTTTTTTCTTCACCATCCCAAAGTCTTGTGTTTTTTTATCACTAAGCACCAAACATAATAGACTATAGTAGTTGCAAAAAATTAATTATATTTTATTCTTTAACTCCATCACAAAATTTTAGGTTTTTTCCCACTAAAAAACAAAGTTTAAAGACTATAATCCATGACATATATTTTATATAATATAGGTAAAAATTCAAATTAATAATGAAGCTCAAAATAATTTATATTTACCTTTTTCACATTGAATTATGGTAAATTAGATGTAAATATATTCAATATGTTTCTTCTCCATACAAAAGTTTATGTTTCTTCGTCAGTAAGCCAGAGAGTTAAAAGACTACAAATGAATGACAAATATTTGAGGTTTTTTCTTCACCATCCTAAAGTCTTATGTTTTTTAATCACTAAGCACTTTAGATAATAGACTATAGTAGGTGTAAAAAATAAATATATTTTATTTTTTAAGTCCATCATAAAATTTTCGGTTTTTCCGCACTTAAAAACAAAGTTTAAAGACTATAATCCATGACGTATATTTTATATAATTTAGGTAAAAATTAAAATTAAATAATGAAGCTGAAACTTATTGATATTTACCTTTTTCACATTGAATTATGATAAATTAGATGAAAATATATTCAATATGTTTCTTCTCCATCACAAAATTTCATCATTCTTCGTCAGTAAGCCACAGAGTTAAAAGACTATAAATGAATGACGATTATTTTAGGTTTTTTCTTCACCATCCCAAAGTCTTAGGTTTTTTTCATCACTAAGCGCCAAACATAATAGACTATAGTAGGTGCAAAAAATTAATTATATTTTATTTTTCAACTCCATCACAAAATTTTAGGTTTTTCCCTACTAAAAAACAAAGTTTAAAGACTATAATCCATGACATATATTTTATATAATATAGGTAAAATTTAAATTAATAATGAAGCTCAAAATTATTTATATTTACCTTTTTCACATTGAATTATGGTAAATTAGATGTAAATATATTCAATATGTTTCTTCTCCATACAAAATTTTATGTTTCTTCGTCAGTAAGCTAGAGAGTTAAAAGACTATAAATGAATGACGAATATTTGAGGTTTTTTCTTCACCATCCTAAAGTCTTGTGTTTTTTTATCACTAAGAACCAAAGATAATAGACTATAGTAGGTTTAAAAAATAATTATATTTTATTTTTCAACTCCATCACAAAATTGTAGGTTTTTCCCCACTAAAAAACAAAGTTTAAAGACTATAATCCATGGCACATATTTTATATAATATAGGTAAAAATTAAAATTAATAATGAAGCTCAGAATTATTTATATTTACCTTTTTCACATTGAATTATGGTAAATTATATGTAAATATATTCAATATGTTTCTTCTCCATACAAAATTTTATGTTTCTTCGTCAGTAAGCCAGAGAGTTAAAAGACTATAAATGAATGACAGATATTTGAGGTTTTTTCTTCACCATCCCAAAGTCTTGTGTTTTTTTATCACTAAGCACCAAACATAATAGACTATAGTAGTTGCAAAAAATTAATTATATTTTATTCTTTAACTCCATCACAAAATTTTAGGTTTTTTCCCACTAAAAAACAAAGTTTAAAGACTATAATCCATGACATATATTTTATATAATATAGGTAAAAATTCAAATTAATAATGAAGCTCAAAATAATTTATATTTACCTTTTTCACATTGAATTATGGTAAATTAGATGTAAATATATTCAATATGTTTCTTCTCCATACAAAAGTTTATGTTTCTTCGTCAGTAAGCCAGAGAGTTAAAAGACTACAAATGAATGACAAATATTTGAGGTTTTTTCTTCACCATCCTAAAGTCTTATGTTTTTTAATCACTAAGAACTTTAGATAATAGACTATAGTAGGTGTAAAAAATAAATATATTTTATTTTTTAAGTCCATCATAAAATTTTCGGTTTTTCCGCACTTAAAAACAAAGTTTAAAGACTATAATCCATGACGTATATTTTATATAATTTAGGTAAAAATTAAAATTAAATAATGAAGCTGAAACTTATTGATATTTACCTTTTTCACATTGAATTATGATAAGTTAGATGAAAATATATTCAATATGTTTCTTCTCCATCACAAAATTTCATCTTTCTTCGTCAGTAAGCCACAGAGTTAAAAGACTATAAATGAATGACGATTATTTTAGGTTTTTTCTTCACCATCCCAAAGTCTTAGGTTTTTTTCATCACTAAGCGCCAAACATAATAGAGTATAGTAGGTGAAAAAAATTAATTATATTTTATTTTTCAACTCCATCACAAAATTTTAGGTTTTTCCCTACAAAAAAACAAAGTTTAAAGACTATAATCCATGACATATATTTTATATAATATAGGTAAAAATTAAAATTAAAAATGAAGCTCAAAATTATTTATATTTACCTTTTTCACATTGAATTATGGTAAATTAGATGTAAATATATTCAATATGTTTCTTCTCCATATAAAATTTTATGTTTCTTCGTCAGTAAGCCAGAGAGTTAAAAGACTATAAATGAATGACAGATATTTGAGGTTTTTTCTTCACCATCCTAAAGTCTTGTGTTTTTTTATCACTAAGCACCAAAGATAATAAACTATAGTAGGTTTAAAAAATAATTATATTTTATTTTTCAACTCCATCACAAAATTTTAGGTTTTTCCCCACTAAAAAACAAAGTTTAAAGACTATAATCCATGGCACATATTTTATATAATATAGGTAAAAATTAAAATTAATAATGAAGCTCAAAATTATTTATATTTACCTTTTTCACATTGAATTATGGTAAATTAGATGTAAATATATTCAATATGTTTCTTCTCCATACAAAATTTTATGTTTCTTCGTCAGTAAGCCAGAGAGTTAAAAGACTATAAATGAATGACAGATATTTGAGGTTTTTTCTTCACCATCCCAAAGTCTTGTGTTTTTTTATCACTAAGCACCAAACATAATAGACTATAGTAGTTGCAAAAAATTAATTATATTTTATTCTTTAACTCCATCACAAAATTTTAGGTTTTTTCCCACTAAAAAACAAAGTTTAAAGACTATAATCCATGACATATATTTTATATAATATAGGTAAAAATTCAAATTAATAATGAAGCTCAAAATAATTTATATTTACCTTTTTCACATTGAATTATGGTAAATTAGATGTAAATATATTCAATATGTTTCTTCTCCATACAAAAGTTTATGTTTCTTCGTCAGTAAGCCAGGGAGTTAAAAGACTACAAATGAATGACAAATATTTGAGGTTTTTTCTTCACCATCCTAAAGTCTTATGTTTTTTAATCACTAAGCACTTTAGATAATAGACTATAGTAGGTGTAAAAAATAAATATATTTTATTTTTTAAGTCCATCATAAAATTTTCGGTTTTTCCGCACTTAAAAACAAAGTTTAAAGACTATAATCCATGACGTATATTTTATATAATTTAGGTAAAAATTAAAATTAAATAATGAAGCTGAAACTTATTGATATTTACCTTTTTCACATTTAATTATGATAAATTAGATGAAAATATATTCAATATGTTTCTTCTCCATCACAAAATTTCATCTTTCTTCGTCAGTAAGCCACAGAGTTAAAAGACTATAAATGAATGACGATTATTTTAGGTTTTTTCTTCACCATCCCAAAGTCTTAGGTTTTTTTCATCACTAAGCGCCAAACATAATAGAGTATAGTAGGTGAAAAAAATTAATTATATTTTATTTTTCAACTCCATCACAAAATTTTAGGTTTTTCCCTACAAAAAAACAAAGTTTAAAGACTATAATCCATGACATATATTTTATATAATATAGGTAAAAATTAAAATTAAAAATGAAGCTCAAAATTATTTATATTTACCTTTTTCACATTGAATTATGGTAAATTAGATGTAAATATATTCAATATGTTTCTTCTCCATACAAAATTTTATGTTTCTTCGTCAGTAAGCCAGAGAGTTAAAAGACTATAAATGAATTACGGATATTTGAGGTTTTTTCTTCACCATCCTAAAGTCTTGTGTTTTTTTATCACTAAGCACCAAAGATAATAGACTATAGTAGGTTTAAAAAATAATTATATTTTATTTTTCAACTCCATCACAAAATTTTAGGTTTTTCCCCACTAAAAAACAAAGTTTAAAGACTATAATCCATGGCACATATTTTATATAATATAGGTAAAAATTAAAATTAATAATGAAGCTCAAAATTATTTATATTTACCTTTTTCACATTGAATTATGGTAAATTAGATGTAAATATATTCAATATGTTTCTTCTCCATACAAAATTTTATGTTTCTTCGTCAGTAAGCCAGAGAGTTAAAAGACTATAAATGAATGACAGATATTTGAGGTTTTTTCTTCACCATCCCAAGGTCTTGTCTTTTTTTATCACTAAGCACCAAACATAATAGACTATAGTAGTTGCAAAAAATTAATTATATTTTATTCTTTAACTCCATCACAAAATTTTAGGTTTTTTCCCACTAAAAAACAAAGTTTAAAGACTATAATCCATGACATATATTTTATATAATATAGGTAAAAATTCAAATTAATAATGAAGCTCAAAATAATTTATATTTACCTTTTTCACATTGAATTATGGTAAATTAGATGTAAATATATTCAATATGTTTCTTCTCCATACAAAAGTTTATGTTTCTTCGTCAGTAAGCCAGAGAGTTAAAAGACTACAAATGAATGACAAATATTTGAGGTTTTTTCTTCACCATCCTAAAGTCTTATGTTTTTTAATCACTAAGCACTTTAGATAATAGACTATAGTAGGTGTAAAAAATAAATATATTTTATTTTTTAAGTCCATCATAAAATTTTCGGTTTTTCCGCACTTAAAAACAAAGTTTAAAGACTATAATCCATGACGTATATTTTATATAATTTAGGTAAAAATTAAAATTAATAATGAAGCTGAAACTTATTGATATTTACCTTTTTCACATTGAATTATGATAAATTAGATGAAAATATATTCAATATGTTTCTTCTCCATCAGAAAATTTCATCTTTCTTCGTCAGTAAGCCACAGAGTTAAAAGATTATAAATGAATGACGATTATTTTAGGTTTTTTCTTCACCATCCCAAAGTCTTAGGTTTTTTTCATCACTAAGCGCCAAACATAATAGAGTATAGTAGGTGAAAAAAATTAATTATATTTTATTTTTCAACTCCATCACAAAATTTTAGGTTTTTCCCTACAAAAAAACAAAGTTTAAAGACTATAATCCATGACATATATTTTATATAATATAGGTAAAAATTAAAATTAAAAATGAAGCTCAAAATTATTTATATTTACCTTTTTCACATTGAATTATGGTAAATTAGATGTAAATATATTCAATATGTTTCTTCTCCATACAAAATTTTATGTTTCTTCGTCAGTAAGCCAGAGAGTTAAAAGACTATAAATGAATGACGGATATTTGAGGTTTTTTCTCCACCATCCTAAAGTCTTGTGTTTTTTTATCACTAAGCACCAAAGATAATAGACTATAGTAGGTGTAAATAATAAATATATTTTATTTTTCAACTCCATCACAAAATTTTTGGTTTTTCCCCACTAAAAAACAAAGTTTAAAGACTATAATCCATGGGCTATATTTTATATAATATAGGTAAAAATTAAAATTAATAATGAAGCTCAGAATTATTGATATTTACCTTTTTCACATTGAATTATGGTAAATTAGATGTAAATATATTCAATATGTTTCTTCTCCATACATAAGTTTATGTTTCTTCGTCAGTAAGCCAGAGAGTTAAAAGACTACTAATGAATGACGAATATTTGAGGTTTTTTCTTCACCATCCTAAAGTCTTATGTTTTTTTATCACTAAGCACTTTAGATAATAGACTATAGTAGGTGTAAAAAATAATTATATTTTATTTTTTAAGTCCATCATAAAATTTTCGGTTTTTCCGCACTTAAAAACAAAGTTTAAAGACTATAATCCATGACATATATTTTATATAATTTAGGTAAAAATTAAAATTAAATAATGAAGCTGAAACGTATTGATATTTACCTTTTTCACATTGAATTATGATAAATTAGATGAAAATATATTCAATATGTTTCTTCTCCATCACAAAATTTCATCTTTCTTCGTCAGTAAGCCACAGAGTTAAAAGACTATAAATGAATGACGATTATTTTAGGTTTTTTCTTCACCATCCCAAAGTCTTAGGTTTTTTTCATCAATAAGCGCCAAACATAATAGACGATTGTAGGTGCAAAAATTTAATTATATTTTATTTTTCAACTCCATCACAAAATTTTAGGTTTTTCCCTACTAAAAAACAAAGTTTAAAGAATATAATCCATGACATATATTTTATATAATATAGGTAAAAATTAAAATTAATAATGAAGCTCAAAATTATTTATATTTACCTTTTTCACATTGAATTATGGTAAATTAGATGTAAATATATTCAATATGTTTCTTCTCCATACAAAATTTTTTGTTTCTTCGTCAGTAAGCCAGAGAGTTAAAAGACTATAAATGAATGACGAATATTTGAGGTTTTTTCTTCACCATCCTAAAGTCTTGTGTTTTTTTATCACTAAGAACCAAATATAATAGACTATAGTAGGTGTAAAAAATAATTATATTTTATTTTTCAACTCCAATACAAAATTTTAGGTTTTTCCCCACTAAAAAACAAAGTTTAAAGACTATAATCCATGGCATATATTTTATATAATATAGGTAAAAATTAAAATTAATAATGAAGCACAGAATTATTTATATTTACCTTTTTCACATTGAATTATGGTAAATTAGATGTAAATATATTCAATATGTTTCTTCTCCATACAAAATTTTATGTTTCTTCGTCAGTAAGCCACAAAGTTAAAAGACTATAAATGAATGACGATTATTTTAGGTTTTTTCGTCACCATCCCAAAGTCTTGTGTTTTTTTATCACTAAGCACCAAACATAATAGACTATAGTAGGTGCAAAAAATTAATTATATTTTCTTTTTTAACTCCATCACAAAATTTTAGGTTTTTTCCCACTAAAAAACAAAGTTTAAAGGCTATAATCCATGACATATATTTTATATAACATAGGTAAAAATTAAAATTAATAACGAAGCTCAAAATTATTTATATTTACGTTTTTCGCATTGAATTATGGTAAATTAGATGTAAATATATTCAATATGTTTCTTCTCCATACAAAATTTTATGTTTCTTCGTAAGTAAGCCAGAGAGTTAAAAGACTATAAATGAATGACGAATATTTGAGGTTTTTTCTTCACCATCCTAAAGTCTTATGTTTTTTTATCACTAAGAACCAAAGATAATAGACTATAGTAGGTTTAAAAAATAATTATATTTTATTTTTCAACTCCATCACAAAATTTTAGGTTTTTCCCCACTAAAAAACAAAGTTTAAAGACTATAATCCATGGCATATATTTTATATAATATAGGTAAAAATTAAAATTAATAATGAAGCTCAGAATTATTTATATGTACCTTTTTCACATTGAATTAAGGTAAATTAGATGTAAATATATTCAATATGTTTCTTCTCCATACAAAATTTTATGTTTCTTCGTCAGTAAGCCATAGAGTTAAAAGACTATAAATGAATGACGATTATTTTAGGTGTTTTCTTCACCATCCCAAAGTCTTGTGTTTTTTTATCACTAAGCACCAAACATAATAGACTATAGTAGGTGCAAAAAATTAATTATATTTTATTTTTTAACTCCATCACAAAATTTTAGGTTTTTTCCCACTAAAAAACAAAGTTTAAAGACTATAGTCCATGACATATATTTTATATAATATAAGTAAAATTAAAATTAATAATGAAGCTCAAAATTATTTATATTTACCTTTTTCACATTGAATTATGGTAAATTAGATGTAAATATATTCAATATGTTTCTTCTCCATGCAAAAGTTTATGTTTCTTCGTCAGTAAGCCAGATAGTTAAAAGACTACAAATGAATGACGAATATTTGAGGTTTTTTCTTCACCATCCTAAAGTCTTATGTTTTTTTATCACTAAGCACCAAAGATAATAGACTATAGTAGGTGTAAAAAATAATTATATTTTATTTTTTAAGTCCATCATAAAATTTTCGGTTTTTTCCGCACTTAAAAACAAAGTTTAAAGACTATATAATCCATGACATATATTTTATATAATTTAGGTAAAAATTAAAATTAAATAATGAAGCTGAAACTTATTGATATTTACCTTTTTCACATTGAATTATGAAAAATTAGATGAAAATATATTTAATATGTTTCTTCTCCATCACAAAAGTTCATCTTTCTTCGTCAGTAAGCCTTAGAGTTAAAAGACTATAAATGAATGACGATTATTTTAGGTTTTTTCTTCCCCATCTCAAAGTCTTAGGTTTTTTTCATCACTAAGCGCCAAACATCATAGAGTATAGTAGGTGCAAAAAATTAATTATATTTTATTTTTCAACTCCATCACAAAATTTTAGGTTTTTCCCTACTAAAAAACAAAGTTTAAAGACTATAATCCATGACATATATTTTATATAATATAGGTTAAAATTAAAATTAATAATGAAGCTCAGAATTATTTATATTTACCTTTTTCACATTGAATTATGGTGAATTAGATGTAAATATATTCAATATGTTTCTTCTCCATAAAAAAGTTTATGTTTCTTCGTCAGTAAGCCAGAGAGTTAAAAGACTACAAATGAATGACGAATATTTGAGGTTTCTTCTTCACCATCCTAAAGTCTTATGTTTTTTTATCACTAAGCACTTTAGATAATAGACTATAGTAGGTGTTAAACATAATTATATTTTAGTTTTTAATTCCATCATAAAATTTTCGGTTTTTCTGCACTTAAAAACAAAGTTTAAAGACTATAATCCATGACATATATTTTATATAATTTAGGTAAAAATTAAAATTAAATAATGACGCTGAAACTTGTTGATATTTACCTTTTTCACATTGAATTATGATAAATTAGATGAAAATATATTCAATATGTTTCTTCTCCATCACAAAATTTCATCTTTCTTCGTCAGTAAGCCACAGAGTTAAAAGACTATAAATGAATGACGATTATTTTAGGTTTTTTCTTCACCATCCCAAAGTCTTAGGTTTTTTTCATCACTAAGCGCCAAACATAATAGACTATAGTAGGTGCAAAAAATTAATTATATTTTATTTTTCAACTCCATCACAAAATTTTAGGTTTTTCCCTACTAAAAAACAAAGTTTAAAGACTATAATCCATGACATATATTTTATATAATATAGGTAAAATTTAAATTAATAATGAAGCTCAAAATTATTTATATTTACCTTTTTCACATTGAATTATGGTAAATTAGATGTAAATATATTCAATATGTTTCTTCTCCATACAAAATTTTATGTTTCTTCGTCAGTAAGCCAGAGAGTTAAAAGACTATAAATGAATGACGAATATTTGAGGTTTTTTCTTCACCATCCTAAAGTCTTGTGTTTTTTTATCACTAAGCACCAAATATAATAGACTATAGTAGGTTTAAAAAATAATTATATTTTATTTTTAAACTCCATCACAAAATTTTAGGTTTTTCCCCACTAAAAAACAAAGTTTAAAGACTATAATCCATGGGCTGTATTTTATATAATATAGGTAAAAATTAAAATTAATAATGAAGCTCAGAATTATTTATATTTACCTTTTTCACATTGAATTATGGTAAATTAGATGTAAATATATTCAATATGTTTCTTCTCCATAAAAAAGTTTATGTTTCTTCGTCAGTAAGCCAGAGAGTTAAAAGACTACAAATGAATGACGAATATTTGAGGTTTCTTCTTCACCATCCTAAAGTCTTATGTTTTTTTATCACTAAGCACTTTAGATAATAGACTATAGTAGGTGTAAAAAATAATTATATTTTATTTTTCAACTCCATCACAAAATTTTCGGTTTTTCTGCACTTAAAAACAAAGTTTAAAGACTATATAATCCATGACATATATTTTATATAATATAGGTAAAAATTAAAATTAAATAATGAAGCTCAAAATTATTTATATTTACCTTTTTCACATTGAATTATGATAAATTAGATGTAAATATATTCAATATGTTTCTTCTCCATGCAAAAGTTTATGTTTCTTCGTCAGTAAGCCAGAGAGTTAAAAGACTACAAATGAATGACAAATATTTGAGGTTTCTTCTTTACCATCCTAAAGTCTTATGTTTTTTTATCACTAAGCACCAAAGATAATAGACTATAGTAGGTGTAAAAAATAATTATATTTTATTTTTTAAGTCCATCATAAAATTTTCGGTTTTTTCCGCACTTAAAAACAAAGTTTAAAGACTATATAATCCATGACATATATTTTATATAATTTAGGTAAAAATTAAAATTAAATAATGAACCTGAAACTTATTGATATTTACCTTTTTCACATTGAATTATGATAAATTAGATGAAAATATATTCAATATGTTTGTTCTCCATCACAAAATTTCATCTTTCTTCGTCAGTAAGCCACAGAGTTAAAAGACTATAAACGAATGACGATTATTTTAGGTTTTTTCTTCACCATCCCAAAGTCTTAGGTTTTTTTCATCACTAAGCCGCAAACATAATAGAGTATAGTAGGTGCAAAAAATTAATTATATTTTATTTTTCAACTCCATCACAAAATTTTAGGTTTTTTCCTAGTAAAAAACAAAGTTTAAAGACTATAATCCATGACATATATTTTATATAATATAGGTAAAAATTAAAATTAATAATGAAGCTCAAAATTATTTATATTTACCTTTTTCACATTGAATTATGGTTAATTAGATGTAAATATATTCAATATGTTTCTTCTCCATACAAAATTTTATGTTTCTTCGTCAGCAAGCCAGAGAGTTAAAAGACTATAAATGAATGACGGATGTTTGTGGTTTTTTCTTCACCATCCTAAAGTCTTGTGTTTTTTTTATCACTAAGCACCAAATATAATAGACTATAGTAGGTGTAAAAAATAATTATATTTTATTTTTCAACTCCATCACAAAATTTTAGGTTTTTCCCCACTAAAAAACAAAGTTTAAAGACTATAATCCATGGGCTGTATTTTATATAATATAGGTAAAAATTAAAATTAATAATGAAGCTCAGAATTATTTATATTTACCTTTTTCACATTGAATTATGGTAAATTAGATGTGAATATATTCAATATGTTTCTTCTCCATACAAAATTTTATGTTTCTTCGTCAGTAAGCCAGAGAGTTAAAAGACTATAAATGAATGACGAATATTTGAGGTTTTTTCTTCACCATCCTAAAGTCTTGTGTTTTTTTTATCACTAAGCACCAAATATAATAGACTATAGTAGGTTTAAAAAATAATTATATTTTATTTTTAAACTCCATCACAAAATTTTAGGTTTTTCCCCACTAAAAAACAAAGTTTAAAGACTATAATCCATGGGCTGTATTTTATATAATATAGGTAAAAATTAAAATTAATAATGAAGCTCAGAATTATTTATATTTACCTTTTTCACATTGAATTATGGTAAATTAGATGTAAATATATTCAATATGTTTCTTCTCCATAAAAAAGTTTATGTTTCTTCGTCAGTAAGCCAGAGAGTTAAAAGACTACAAATGAATGACGAATATTTGAGGTTTCTTCTTCACCATCCTAAAGTCTTATGTTTTTTTATCACTAAGCACTTTAGATAATAGACTATAGTAGGTGTAAAAAATAATTATATTTTATTTTTCAACTCCATCACAAAATTTTCGGTTTTTCTGCACTTAAAAACAAAGTTTAAAGACTATATAATCCATGACATATATTTTATATAATATAGGTAAAAATTAAAATTAAATAATGAAGCTCAAAATTATTTATATTTACCTTTTTCACATTGAATTATGATAAATTATATGTAAATATATTCAATATGTTTCTTCTCCATGCAAAAGTTTATGTTTCTTCGTCAGTAAGCCAGAGAGTTAAAAGACTACAAATGAATGACGAATATTTGAGGTTTCTTCTTTACCATCCTAAAGTCTTATGTTTTTTTTATCACTAAGAACCAAAGATAATAGACTATAGTAGGTGTAAAAAATAATTATATTTTATTTTTTAAGTCCATCATAAAATTTTCGGTTTTTTCCGCACTTAAAAACAAAGTTTAAAGACTATATAATCCATGACATATATTTTATATAATTTAGGTAAAAATTAAAATTAAATAATGAACCTGAAACTTATTGATATTTACCTTTTTCACATTGAATTATGATAAATTAGATGAAAATATATTCAATATGTTTGTTCTACATCACAAAATTTCATCTTTCTTCGTCAGTAAGCCACAGAGTTAAAAGACTATAAACGAATGACGATTATTTTAGGTTTTTTCTTCACCATCCCAAAGTCTTAGGTTTTTTTCATCACTAAGCCGCAAACATAATAGAGTATAGTAGGTGCAAAAAATTAATTATATTTTATTTTTCAACTCCATCACAAAATTTTAGGTTTTTTCCTACTAAAAAACAAAGTTTAAAGACTATAATCCATGACATATATTTTATATAATATAGGTAAAAATTAAAATTAATAATGAAGCTCAAAATTATTTATATTTACCTTTTTCACATTGAATTATGGTTAATTAGATGTAAATATATTCAATATGTTTCTTCTCCATACAAAATTTTATGTTTCTTCGTCAGTAAGCCAGATAGTTAAAAGACTATAAATGAATGACGATTATTTTAGGTTTTTTCTTCACCATCCCAAAGTCTTAGGTTTTTTTCATCACTAAGCACCAAACATAATAGAGTATAGTAGGTGCAAAAAATTAATTATATTTTATTTTTCAACTCCATCACAAAATTTTAGGTTTTTTCCTACTAAAAAACAAAGTTTAAAGACTATAATCCATGACATATATTTTATATAATATAGGTAAAAATTAAAATTAATAATGAAGCTCAAAATTATTTATATTTACCTTTTTCACATTGAATTATGGTTAATTAGATGTAAATATATTCAATATGTTTCTTCTCCATACAAAATTTTATGTTTCTTCGTCAGCAAGCCAGAGAGTTAAAAGACTATAAATGAATGACGGATGTTTGTGGTTTTTTCTTCACCATCCTAAAGTCTTGTGTTTTTTTTATCACTAAGCACCAAATATAATAGACTATAGTAGGTGTAAAAAATAATTATATTTTATTTTTCAACTCCATCACAAAATTTTAGGTTTTTCCCCACTAAAAAACAAAGTTTAAAGACTATAATCCATGGGCTGTATTTTATATAATATAGGTAAAAATTAAAATTAATAATGAAGCTCAGAATTATTTATATTTACCTTTTTCACATTGAATTATGGTAAATTAGATGTGAATATATTCAATATGTTTCTTCTCCATACAAAATTTTATGTTTCTTCGTCAGTAAGCCAGAGAGTTAAAAGACTATAAATGAATGACGAATATTTGAGGTTTTTTCTTCACCATCCTAAAGTCTTGTGTTTTTTTTATCACTAAGCACCAAATATAATAGACTATAGTAGGTTTAAAAAATAATTATATTTTATTTTTAAACTCCATCACAAAATTTTAGGTTTTTCCCCACTAAAAAACAAAGTTTAAAGACTATAATCCATGGGCTGTATTTTATATAATATAGGTAAAAATTAAAATTAATAATGAAGCTCAGAATTATTTATATTTACCTTTTTCACATTGAATTATGGTAAATTAGATGTAAATATATTCAATATGTTTCTTCTCCATAAAAAAGTTTATGTTTCTTCGTCAGTAAGCCAGAGAGTTAAAAGACTACAAATGAATGACGAATATTTGAGGTTTCTTCTTCACCATCCTAAAGTCTTATGTTTTTTTATCACTAAGCACTTTAGATAATAGACTATAGTAGGTGTAAAAAATAATTATATTTTATTTTTCAACTCCATCACAAAATTTTCGGTTTTTCTGCACTTAAAAACAAAGTTTAAAGACTATATAATCCATGACATATATTTTATATAATATAGGTAAAAATTAAAATTAAATAATGAAGCTCAAAATTATTTATATTTACCTTTTTCACATTGAATTATGATAAATTATATGTAAATATATTCAATATGTTTCTTCTCCATGCAAAAGTTTATGTTTCTTCGTCAGTAAGCCAGAGAGTTAAAAGACTACAAATGAATGACGAATATTTGAGGTTTCTTCTTTACCATCCTAAAGTCTTATGTTTTTTTTATCACTAAGAACCAAAGATAATAGACTATAGTAGGTGTAAAAAATAATTATATTTTATTTTTTAAGTCCATCATAAAATTTTCGGTTTTTTCCGCACTTAAAAACAAAGTTTAAAGACTATATAATCCATGACATATATTTTATATAATTTAGGTAAAAATTAAAATTAAATAATGAACCTGAAACTTATTGATATTTACCTTTTTCACATTGAATTATGATAAATTAGATGAAAATATATTCAATATGTTTGTTCTACATCACAAAATTTCATCTTTCTTCGTCAGTAAGCCACAGAGTTAAAAGACTATAAACGAATGACGATTATTTTAGGTTTTTTCTTCACCATCCCAAAGTCTTAGGTTTTTTTCATCACTAAGCCGCAAACATAATAGAGTATAGTAGGTGCAAAAAATTAATTATATTTTATTTTTCAACTCCATCACAAAATTTTAGGTTTTTTCCTACTAAAAAACAAAGTTTAAAGACTATAATCCATGACATATATTTTATATAATATAGGTAAAAATTAAAATTAATAATGAAGCTCAAAATTATTTATATTTACCTTTTTCACATTGAATTATGGTTAATTAGATGTAAATATATTCAATATGTTTCTTCTCCATACAAAATTTTATGTTTCTTCGTCAGTAAGCCAGATAGTTAAAAGACTACAAATGAATGACGAATATTTGAGGTTTTTTCTTCACCATCCTAAAGTCTTATGTTTTTTTATCACTAAGCACCAAAGATAATAGACTATAGTAGGTGTAAAAAATAATTATATTTTATTTTTTAAGTCCATCATAAAATTTTCGGTTTTTTCCGCACTTAAAAACAAAGTTTAAAGACTATATAATCCATGACATATATTTTATATAATTTAGGTAAAAATTAAAATTAAATAATGAAGCTGAAACTTATTGATATTTACCTTTTTCACATTGAATTATGAAAAATTAGATGAAAATATATTTAATATGTTTCTTCTCCATCACAAAAGTTCATCTTTCTTCGTCAGTAAGCCTTAGAGTTAAAAGACTATAAATGAATGACGATTATTTTAGGTTTTTTCTTCCCCATCTCAAAGTCTTAGGTTTTTTTCATCACTAAGCGCCAAACATCATAGAGTATAGTAGGTGCAAAAAATTAATTATATTTTATTTTTCAACTCCATCACAAAATTTTAGGTTTTTCCCTACTAAAAAACAAAGTTTAAAGACTATAATCCATGACATATATTTTATATAATATAGGTTAAAATTAAAATTAATAATGAAGCTCAGAATTATTTATATTTACCTTTTTCACATTGAATTATGGTGAATTAGATGTAAATATATTCAATATGTTTCTTCTCCATAAAAAAGTTTATGTTTCTTCGTCAGTAAGCCAGAGAGTTAAAAGACTACAAATGAATGACGAATATTTGAGGTTTCTTCTTCACCATCCTAAAGTCTTATGTTTTTTTATCACTAAGCACTTTAGATAATAGACTATAGTAGGTGTTAAACATAATTATATTTTAGTTTTTAATTCCATCATAAAATTTTCGGTTTTTCTGCACTTAAAAACAAAGTTTAAAGACTATAATCCATGACATATATTTTATATAATTTAGGTAAAAATTAAAATTAAATAATGACGCTGAAACTTGTTGATATTTACCTTTTTCACATTGAATTATGATAAATTAGATGAAAATATATTCAATATGTTTCTTCTCCATCACAAAATTTCATCTTTCTTCGTCAGTAAGCCACAGAGTTAAAAGACTATAAATGAATGACGATTATTTTAGGTTTTTTCTTCACCATCCCAAAGTCTTAGGTTTTTTTCATCACTAAGCGCCAAACATAATAGACTATAGTAGGTGCAAAAAATTAATTATATTTTATTTTTCAACTCCATCACAAAATTTTAGGTTTTTCCCTACTAAAAAACAAAGTTTAAAGACTATAATCCATGACATATATTTTATATAATATAGGTAAAATTTAAATTAATAATGAAGCTCAAAATTATTTATATTTACCTTTTTCACATTGAATTATGGTAAATTAGATGTAAATATATTCAATATGTTTCTTCTCCATACAAAATTTTATGTTTCTTCGTCAGTAAGCCAGAGAGTTAAAAGACTATAAATGAATGACGAATATTTGAGGTTTTTTCTTCACCATCCTAAAGTCTTGTGTTTTTTTATCACTAAGCACCAAATATAATAGACTATAGTAGGTTTAAAAAATAATTATATTTTATTTTTAAACTCCATCACAAAATTTTAGGTTTTTCCCCACTAAAAAACAAAGTTTAAAGACTATAATCCATGGGCTGTATTTTATATAATATAGGTAAAAATTAAAATTAATAATGAAGCTCAGAATTATTTATATTTACCTTTTTCACATTGAATTATGGTAAATTAGATGTAAATATATTCAATATGTTTCTTCTCCATAAAAAAGTTTATGTTTCTTCGTCAGTAAGCCAGAGAGTTAAAAGACTACAAATGAATGACGAATATTTGAGGTTTCTTCTTCACCATCCTAAAGTCTTATGTTTTTTTATCACTAAGCACTTTAGATAATAGACTATAGTAGGTGTAAAAAATAATTATATTTTATTTTTCAACTCCATCACAAAATTTTCGGTTTTTCTGCACTTAAAAACAAAGTTTAAAGACTATATAATCCATGACATATATTTTATATAATATAGGTAAAAATTAAAATTAAATAATGAAGCTCAAAATTATTTATATTTACCTTTTTCACATTGAATTATGATAAATTAGATGTAAATATATTCAATATGTTTCTTCTCCATGCAAAAGTTTATGTTTCTTCGTCAGTAAGCCAGAGAGTTAAAAGACTACAAATGAATGACAAATATTTGAGGTTTCTTCTTTACCATCCTAAAGTCTTATGTTTTTTTATCACTAAGCACCAAAGATAATAGACTATAGTAGGTGTAAAAAATAATTATATTTTATTTTTTAAGTCCATCATAAAATTTTCGGTTTTTTCCGCACTTAAAAACAAAGTTTAAAGACTATATAATCCATGACATATATTTTATATAATTTAGGTAAAAATTAAAATTAAATAATGAACCTGAAACTTATTGATATTTACCTTTTTCACATTGAATTATGATAAATTAGATGAAAATATATTCAATATGTTTGTTCTCCATCACAAAATTTCATCTTTCTTCGTCAGTAAGCCACAGAGTTAAAAGACTATAAACGAATGACGATTATTTTAGGTTTTTTCTTCACCATCCCAAAGTCTTAGGTTTTTTTCATCACTAAGCCGCAAACATAATAGAGTATAGTAGGTGCAAAAAATTAATTATATTTTATTTTTCAACTCCATCACAAAATTTTAGGTTTTTTCCTAGTAAAAAACAAAGTTTAAAGACTATAATCCATGACATATATTTTATATAATATAGGTAAAAATTAAAATTAATAATGAAGCTCAAAATTATTTATATTTACCTTTTTCACATTGAATTATGGTTAATTAGATGTAAATATATTCAATATGTTTCTTCTCCATACAAAATTTTATGTTTCTTCGTCAGCAAGCCAGAGAGTTAAAAGACTATAAATGAATGACGGATGTTTGTGGTTTTTTCTTCACCATCCTAAAGTCTTGTGTTTTTTTTATCACTAAGCACCAAATATAATAGACTATAGTAGGTGTAAAAAATAATTATATTTTATTTTTCAACTCCATCACAAAATTTTAGGTTTTTCCCCACTAAAAAACAAAGTTTAAAGACTATAATCCATGGGCTGTATTTTATATAATATAGGTAAAAATTAAAATTAATAATGAAGCTCAGAATTATTTATATTTACCTTTTTCACATTGAATTATGGTAAATTAGATGTGAATATATTCAATATGTTTCTTCTCCATACAAAATTTTATGTTTCTTCGTCAGTAAGCCAGAGAGTTAAAAGACTATAAATGAATGACGAATATTTGAGGTTTTTTCTTCACCATCCTAAAGTCTTGTGTTTTTTTTATCACTAAGCACCAAATATAATAGACTATAGTAGGTTTAAAAAATAATTATATTTTATTTTTAAACTCCATCACAAAATTTTAGGTTTTTCCCCACTAAAAAACAAAGTTTAAAGACTATAATCCATGGGCTGTATTTTATATAATATAGGTAAAAATTAAAATTAATAATGAAGCTCAGAATTATTTATATTTACCTTTTTCACATTGAATTATGGTAAATTAGATGTAAATATATTCAATATGTTTCTTCTCCATAAAAAAGTTTATGTTTCTTCGTCAGTAAGCCAGAGAGTTAAAAGACTACAAATGAATGACGAATATTTGAGGTTTCTTCTTCACCATCCTAAAGTCTTATGTTTTTTTATCACTAAGCACTTTAGATAATAGACTATAGTAGGTGTAAAAAATAATTATATTTTATTTTTCAACTCCATCACAAAATTTTCGGTTTTTCTGCACTTAAAAACAAAGTTTAAAGACTATATAATCCATGACATATATTTTATATAATATAGGTAAAAATTAAAATTAAATAATGAAGCTCAAAATTATTTATATTTACCTTTTTCACATTGAATTATGATAAATTATATGTAAATATATTCAATATGTTTCTTCTCCATGCAAAAGTTTATGTTTCTTCGTCAGTAAGCCAGAGAGTTAAAAGACTACAAATGAATGACGAATATTTGAGGTTTCTTCTTTACCATCCTAAAGTCTTATGTTTTTTTTATCACTAAGAACCAAAGATAATAGACTATAGTAGGTGTAAAAAATAATTATATTTTATTTTTTAAGTCCATCATAAAATTTTCGGTTTTTTCCGCACTTAAAAACAAAGTTTAAAGACTATATAATCCATGACATATATTTTATATAATTTAGGTAAAAATTAAAATTAAATAATGAACCTGAAACTTATTGATATTTACCTTTTTCACATTGAATTATGATAAATTAGATGAAAATATATTCAATATGTTTGTTCTACATCACAAAATTTCATCTTTCTTCGTCAGTAAGCCACAGAGTTAAAAGACTATAAACGAATGACGATTATTTTAGGTTTTTTCTTCACCATCCCAAAGTCTTAGGTTTTTTTCATCACTAAGCCGCAAACATAATAGAGTATAGTAGGTGCAAAAAATTAATTATATTTTATTTTTCAACTCCATCACAAAATTTTAGGTTTTTTCCTACTAAAAAACAAAGTTTAAAGACTATAATCCATGACATATATTTTATATAATATAGGTAAAAATTAAAATTAATAATGAAGCTCAAAATTATTTATATTTACCTTTTTCACATTGAATTATGGTTAATTAGATGTAAATATATTCAATATGTTTCTTCTCCATACAAAATTTTATGTTTCTTCGTCAGCAAGCCAGAGAGTTAAAAGACTATAAATGAATGACGGATGTTTGAGGTTTTTTCTTCACCATCCTAAAGTCTTGTGTTTTTTTATCACTAAGCACTTTAGATAATAGACTATAGTAGGTGTAAAAAATAATTATATTTTATTTTTTAAGTCCATCATAAAATTTTCGGTTTTTTCCGCACTTAAAAACAAAGTTTAAAGACTATATAATCCATGACATATATTTTATATAATTTAGGTAAAAATTAAAATTAAATAATGAACCTGAAACTTATTGATATTTACCTTTTTCACATTGAATTATGATAAATTAGATGAAAATATATTCAATATGTTTGTTCTCCATCACAAAATTTCATCTTTCTTCGTCAGTAAGCCACAGAGTTAAAAGACTATAAACGAATGACGATTATTTTAGGTTTTTTCTTCACCATCCCAAAGTCTTAGGTTTTTTTCATCACTAAGCCGCAAACATAATAGAGTATAGTAGGTGCAAAAAATTAATTATATTTTATTTTTCAACTCCATCACAAAATTTTAGGTTTTTTCCTAGTAAAAAACAAAGTTTAAAGACTATAATCCATGACATATATTTTATATAATATAGGTAAAAATTAAAATTAATAATGAAGCTCAAAATTATTTATATTTACCTTTTTCACATTGAATTATGGTTAATTAGATGTAAATATATTCAATATGTTTCTTCTCCATACAAAATTTTATGTTTCTTCGTCAGCAAGCCAGAGAGTTAAAAGACTATAAATGAATGACGGATGTTTGTGGTTTTTTCTTCACCATCCTAAAGTCTTGTGTTTTTTTTATCACTAAGCACCAAATATAATAGACTATAGTAGGTGTAAAAAATAATTATATTTTATTTTTCAACTCCATCACAAAATTTTAGGTTTTTCCCCACTAAAAAACAAAGTTTAAAGACTATAATCCATGGGCTGTATTTTATATAATATAGGTAAAAATTAAAATTAATAATGAAGCTCAGAATTATTTATATTTACCTTTTTCACATTGAATTATGGTAAATTAGATGTGAATATATTCAATATGTTTCTTCTCCATACAAAATTTTATGTTTCTTCGTCAGTAAGCCAGAGAGTTAAAAGACTATAAATGAATGACGAATATTTGAGGTTTTTTCTTCACCATCCTAAAGTCTTGTGTTTTTTTTATCACTAAGCACCAAATATAATAGACTATAGTAGGTTTAAAAAATAATTATATTTTATTTTTAAACTCCATCACAAAATTTTAGGTTTTTCCCCACTAAAAAACAAAGTTTAAAGACTATAATCCATGGGCTGTATTTTATATAATATAGGTAAAAATCAAAATTAATAATGAAGCTCAGAATTATTTATATTTACCTTTTTCACATTGAATTATGGTAAATTAGATGTAAATATATTCAATATGTTTCTTCTCCATAAAAAAGTTTATGTTTCTTCGTCAGTAAGCCAGAGAGTTAAAAGACTACAAATGAATGACGAATATTTGAGGTTTCTTCTTCACCATCCTAAAGTCTTATGTTTTTTTATCACTAAGCACTTTAGATAATAGGCTATAGTAGGTGTAAAAAATAATTATATTTTATTTTTCAACTCCATCACAAAATTTTCGGTTTTTCTGCACTTAAAAACAAAGTTTAAAGACTATATAATCCATGACATATATTTTATATAATATAGGTAAAAATTAAAATTAAATAATGAAGCTCAAAATTATTTATATTTACCTTTTTCACATTGAATTATGATAAATTATATGTAAATATATTCAATATGTTTCTTCTCCATGCAAAAGTTTATGTTTCTTCGTCAGTAAGCCAGAGAGTTAAAAGACTACAAATGAATGACGAATATTTGAGGTTTCTTCTTTACCATCCTAAAGTCTTATGTTTTTTTTATCACTAAGCACCAAAGATAATAGACTATAGTAGGTGTAAAAAATAATTATATTTTATTTTTTAAGTCCATCATAAAATTTTCGGTTTTTTCCGCACTTAAAAACAAAGTTTAAAGACTATATAATCCATGACATATATTTTATATAATTTAGGTAAAAATTAAAATTAAATAATGAACCTGAAACTTATTGATATTTACCTTTTTCACATTGAATTATGATAAATTAGATGAAAATATATTCAATATGTTTGTTCTACATCACAAAATTTCATCTTTCTTCGTCAGTAAGCCACAGAGTTAAAAGACTATAAACGAATGACGATTATTTTAGGTTTTTTCTTCACCATCCCAAAGTCTTAGGTTTTTTTCATCACTAAGCCGCAAACATAATAGAGTATAGTAGGTGCAAAAAATTAATTATATTTTATTTTTCAACTCCATCACAAAATTTTAGGTTTTTTCCTACTAAAAAACAAAGTTTAAAGACTATAATCCATGACATATATTTTATATAATATAGGTAAAAATTAAAATAAATAATGAAGCTCAAAATTATTTATATTTACCTTTTTCACATTGAATTATGGTTAATTAGATGTAAATATATTCAATATGTTTCTTCTCCATACAAAATTTTATGTTTCTTCGTCAGCAAGCCAGAGAGTTAAAAGACTATAAATGAATGACGGATGTTTGAGGTTTTTTCTTCACCATCCTAAAGTCTTGTGTTTTTTATCACTAAGCACTTTAGATAATAGACTATAGTAGGTGTAAAAAATAATTATATTTTATTTTTTAAGTCCATCATAAAATTTTCGGTTTTTCTGCACTTAAAAACAAAGTTTAAAGACTATATAATCCATGACATATATTTTATATAATTTAGGTAAAAATTAAAATTAAATAATGAAGCTGAAACTTATTGATATTTACCTTTTTCACATTGAATTATGATAAATTAGATGAAAATATATTCAATATGATTCTTCTCCATCACAAAATTTCATCTTTCTTCGTCAGTAAGCCACAGAGTTAAAAGACTATAAATGAATGACGATTATTTTAGGTTTTTTCTTCACCATCCCAAAGTCTTTGGTTTTTTTCATCACTAAGCGCCAAACATAATAGAGTATAGTAGGTGCAAAAAATTAATTATATTTTATTTTTCAACTCCATCACAAAATTTTAGGTTTTTCCCTACTAAAAAACAAAGTTTAAAGACTATAATCCATGACATATATTTTATATAATATAGGTAAAAATTAAAATTAATAATGAAGCTCAAAATTATTTATATTTACCTTTTTCACATTGAATTATGGTAAATTAGATGTAAATATATTCAATATGTTTCTTCTCCATAAAAAAGTTTATGTTTCTTCGCCAGTAAGCCAGAGAGTTAAAAGACTACAAATGAATGACGAATATTTGAGGTTTCTTCTTCACCATCCTAAAGTCTTATGTTTTTTTTATCACTAATAAGCACTTTAGATAATAGACTATAGTAGGTGTTAAACCTAATTATATTTTAGTTTTTAATTCCATCATAAAAATTTTGGTTTTTCTGCACTTAAAAACAAAGTTTAAAGACTATAATCCATGACATATATTTTATATAATTTAGGTAAAAATTAAAATTAAATAATGAAGCTGAAACTTATTGATATTTACCTTTTTCACATTGAATTATGATAAATTAGATGAAAATATATTCAATATGATTCTTCTCCATCACAAAATTTCATCTTTCTTCGTCAGTAAGCCACAGAGTTAAAAGACTATAAATGAATGACGATTATTTTAGGTTTTTTCTTCACCATCCCAAAGTCTTAGGTTTTTTTCATCACTAAGCGCCAAACATAATAGACTATAGTAGGTGCAAAAAATTAATTATATTTTATTTTTCAACTCCATCACAAAATTTTAGGTTTTTCCCTACTAAAAAACAAAGTTTAAAGACTATAATCCATGACATATATTTTATATAATATAGGTAAAAATTAAAATTAATAATGAAGCTCAAAATTTTTTATATTTACCTTTTTCACATTGAATTATGGTAAATTAGATGTAAATATATTCAATATGTTTCTTCTCCATACAAAAGTTTATGTTTCTTCGTCAGTAAGCCAGAGAGTTAAAAGACTACAAATGAATGACGAATATTTGAGGGTTTTTCTTCACCATCCTAAAGTCTTATGTTTTTTATCACTAAGCACCAAAGATAATAGACTATAGTAGGTGTAAAAAATAATTATATTTTATTTGTTAAGTCCATCATAAAATTTTCGGTTTTTTCCGCACTTAAAAACAAAGTTTAAAGACTATATAATCCATGACATATATTTTATATAATTTAGGTAAAAATTAAAATTAAATAATGAAGCTGAAACTTATTGATATTTACTTTTTTCACATTGAATTATGATAAATTAGATGAAAATATATTCAATATGTTTGTTCTCCATCACAAAATTTCATCTTTCTTCGTCAGTAAGCCACAGAGTTAAAAGACTATAAATGAATGACGATTATTTTAGGTTTTTTCTTCACCATCCCAAAGTCTTAGGTTTTTTTCATCACTAAGCGCCAAACATAATAGAGTATAGTAGGTGCAAAAAATTAATTATATTTTATTTTTCAACTCCATCACAAAATTTTAGGTTTTTCCCTACTAAAAAACAAAGTTTAAAGACTATAATCCATGACATATATTTTATATAATATAGGTAAAAATTAAAATAAATAATGAAGCTCAAAATTATTTATATTTACCTTTTTCACATTGAATTATGGTTAATTAGATGTAAATATATTCAATATGTTTCTTCTCCATACAAAATTTTATGTTTCTTCGTCAGCAAGCCAGAGAGTTAAAAGACTATAAATGAATGACGGATGTTTGAGGTTTTTTCTTCACCATCCTAAAGTCTTGTGTTTTTTATCACTAAGCACTTTAGATAATAGACTATAGTAGGTGTAAAAAATAATTATATTTTATTTTTTAAGTCCATCATAAAATTTTCGGTTTTTCTGCACTTAAAAACAAAGTTTAAAGACTATATAATCCATGACATATATTTTATATAATTTAGGTAAAAATTAAAATTAAATAATGAAGCTGAAACTTATTGATATTTACCTTTTTCACATTGAATTATGATAAATTAGATGAAAATATATTCAATATGATTCTTCTCCATCACAAAATTTCATCTTTCTTCGTCAGTAAGCCACAGAGTTAAAAGACTATAAATGAATGACGATTATTTTAGGTTTTTTCTTCACCATCCCAAAGTCTTTGGTTTTTTTCATCACTAAGCGCCAAACATAATAGAGTATAGTAGGTGCAAAAAATTAATTATATTTTATTTTTCAACTCCATCACAAAATTTTAGGTTTTTCCCTACTAAAAAACAAAGTTTAAAGACTATAATCCATGACATATATTTTATATAATATAGGTAAAAATTAAAATTAATAATGAAGCTCAAAATTATTTATATTTACCTTTTTCACATTGAATTATGGTAAATTAGATGTAAATATATTCAATATGTTTCTTCTCCATAAAAAAGTTTATGTTTCTTCGCCAGTAAGCCAGAGAGTTAAAAGACTACAAATGAATGACGAATATTTGAGGTTTCTTCTTCACCATCCTAAAGTCTTATGTTTTTTTTATCACTAATAAGCACTTTAGATAATAGACTATAGTAGGTGTTAAACCTAATTATATTTTAGTTTTTAATTCCATCATAAAAATTTTGGTTTTTCTGCACTTAAAAACAAAGTTTAAAGACTATAATCCATGACATATATTTTATATAATTTAGGTAAAAATTAAAATTAAATAATGAAGCTGAAACTTATTGATATTTACCTTTTTCACATTGAATTATGATAAATTAGATGAAAATATATTCAATATGATTCTTCTCCATCACAAAATTTCATCTTTCTTCGTCAGTAAGCCACAGAGTTAAAAGACTATAAATGAATGACGATTATTTTAGGTTTTTTCTTCACCATCCCAAAGTCTTAGGTTTTTTTCATCACTAAGCGCCAAACATAATAGACTATAGTAGGTGCAAAAAATTAATTATATTTTATTTTTCAACTCCATCACAAAATTTTAGGTTTTTCCCTACTAAAAAACAAAGTTTAAAGACTATAATCCATGACATATATTTTATATAATATAGGTAAAAATTAAAATTAATAATGAAGCTCAAAATTTTTTATATTTACCTTTTTCACATTGAATTATGGTAAATTAGATGTAAATATATTCAATATGTTTCTTCTCCATACAAAAGTTTATGTTTCTTCGTCAGTAAGCCAGAGAGTTAAAAGACTACAAATGAATGACGAATATTTGAGGGTTTTTCTTCACCATCCTAAAGTCTTATGTTTTTTATCACTAAGCACCAAAGATAATAGACTATAGTAGGTGTAAAAAATAATTATATTTTATTTGTTAAGTCCATCATAAAATTTTCGGTTTTTTCCGCACTTAAAAACAAAGTTTAAAGACTATATAATCCATGACATATATTTTATATAATTTAGGTAAAAATTAAAATTAAATAATGAAGCTGAAACTTATTGATATTTACTTTTTTCACATTGAATTATGATAAATTAGATGAAAATATATTCAATATGTTTGTTCTCCATCACAAAATTTCATCTTTCTTCGTCAGTAAGCCACAGAGTTAAAAGACTATAAATGAATGACGATTATTTTAGGTTTTTTCTTCACCATCCCAAAGTCTTAGGTTTTTTTCATCACTAAGCGCCAAACATAATAGAGTATAGTAGGTGCAAAAAATTAATTATATTTTATTTTTCAACTCCATCACAAAATTTTAGGTTTTTCCCTACTAAAAAACAAAGTTTAAAGACTATAATCCATGACATATATTTTATATAATATAGGTAAAAATTAAAATTAATAATGAAGCTCAAAATTATTTATATTTACCTTTTTCACATTGAATTATGGTAAATTAGATGTAAATATATTCAATATGTTTCTTCTCCATAAAAAAGTTTATGTTTCTTCGTCAGTAAGCCAGAGAGTTAAAAGACTACAAATGAATGACGAATATTTGAGGTTTCTTCTTCACCATCCTAAAGTCTTATGTTTTTTTATCACTAATAAGAACTTTAGATAATAGACTATAGTACTAGTTAAACATAATTATATTTTAGTTTTTAAGTCCATCATAAAATTTTTGGTTTTTCTGCACTTAAAAACAAAGTTTAAAGACTATAATCCATGACATATATTTTATATAATTTAGTTAAAAATTAAAATTAAATAATGAAGCTGAAACTTATTGATATTTACCTTTTTCACATTGAATTATGATAAATTAGATGAAAATATATTCAATATGTTTCTTCTCCATCACAAAATTTCATCTTTCTTCGTCAGTAAGCCACAGAGTTAAAAGACTATAAATGAATGACGATTATTTTAGGTTTTTTCTTCATCATCCCAAAGTCTTAGGTTTTTTTATCACTAAGCACCAAACATAATAGACTATAGTAGGTGCAAAAAATTAATTATATTTTATTTTTTAACTCCATCACAAAATTTTAGGTTTTTTCCCACTAAAAAACAAAGTTTAAAGACTATAATCCATGACATATATTTTATATAATATAGGTAAAATTAAAATTAATAATGAAGCTCAAAATTATTTATATTTACCTTTTTCACATTGAATTATGGTAAATTAGATGTAAATATATTCAATATGTTTCTTCTCCATACAAAAGTTTATGTTTCTTCGTCAGTAAGCCAGAGAGTTAAAAGACTACAAATGAATGACGAATATTTGAGGGTTTTTCTTCACCATCCTAAAGTCTTATTTTTTTTATCACTAAGCACCAAAGATAATAGACTATAGTAGGTGTAAAAAATAATTATATTTTATTTTTTAAGTCCATCATAAAATTTTCGGTTTTTTCCGCACTTAAAAACAAAGTTTAAAGACTATATAATCCATGACATATATTTTATATAATTTAGGTAAAAATTAAAATTAAATAATGAAGCTGAAACTTATTGATATTTACCTTTTTCACATTGAATTATGATAAATTAGATGAAAATATATTCAATATGTTTGTTCTCAATCACAAAATTTCATCTTTCTTCGTCAGTAAGCCACAGAGTTAAAAGACTATAAATGAATGACGATTATTTTAGGTTTTTTCTTCACCATCCCAAAGTCTTAGGTTTTTTTCATCACTAAGCGCCAAACATAATAGAGTATAGTAGGTGAAAAAAATTAATTATATTTTATTTTTCAACTCCATCACAAAATTTTAGGTTTTTCCCTACTAAAAAACAAAGTTTAAAGACTATAATCCATGACATATATTTTATATAATATAGGTAAAAATTAAAATTAATAATGAAGCTCAAAATTATTTATATTTAACTTTTTCACATTGAATTATGGTAAATTAGATGTAAACATATTCAATATGTTTCTTCTCCATAAAAAAGTTTATGTTTCTTCGTCAGTAAGCCAGAGAGTTAAAAGACTACAAATGAATGACGAATATTTGAGGTTTCTTCTTCACCATCCTAAAGTCTTATGTTTTTTTATCACTAATAAGAACTTTAGATAATAGACTATAGTAGGTGTTAAACATAATTATATTTTAGTTTTTAAGTCCATCATAAAATTTTTGGTTTTTCTGCACTTAAAAACAAAGTTTAAAGACTATAATCCATGACATATATTTTATATAATTTAGTTAAAAATTAAAATTAAATAATGAAGCTGAAACTTATTGATATTTACCTTTTTCACATTGAATTATGATAAATTAGATGAAAATATATTCAATATGTTTCTTCTCCATCACAAAATTTCATCTTTCTTCGTCAGTAAGCCACAGAGTTAAAAGACTATAAATGAATGACGATTATTTTAGGTTTTTTCTTCATCATCCCAAAGTCTTAGGTTTTTTTATCACTAAGCACCAAACATAATAGACTATAGTAGGTGCAAAAAATTAATTATATTTTATTTTTTAACTCCATCACAAAATTTTAGGTTTTTTCCCACTAAAAAACAAAGTTTAAAGACTATAATCCATGACATATATTTTATATAATATAGGTAAAATTAAAATTAATAATGAAGCTCAAAATTATTTATATTTACCTTTTTCACATTGAATTATGGTAAATTAGATGTAAATATATTCAATATGTTTCTTCTCCATACAAAAGTTTATGTTTCTTCGTCAGTAAGCCAGAGAGTTAAAAGACTACAAATGAATGACGAATATTTGAGGGTTTTTCTTCACCATCCTAAAGTCTTATTTTTTTTATCACTAAGCACCAAAGATAATAGACTATAGTAGGTGTAAAAAATAATTATATTTTATTTTTTAAGTCCATCATAAAATTTTCGGTTTTTTCCCCACTTAAAAACAAAGTTTAAAGACTATATAATCCATGACATATATTTTATATAATTTAGGTAAAAATTAAAATTAAATAATGAAGCTGAAACTTATTGATATTTACCTTTTTCACATTGAATTATGATAAATTAGATGAAAATATATTCAATATGTTTGTTCTCAATCACAAAATTTCATCTTTCTTCGTCAGTAAGCCACAGAGTTAAAAGACTATAAATGAATGACGATTATTTTAGGTTTTTTCTTCACCATCCCAAAGTCTTAGGTTTTTTTCATCACTAAGCGCCAAACATAATAGAGTATAGTAGGTGAAAAAAATTAATTATATTTTATTTTTCAACTCCATCACAAAATTTTAGGTTTTTCCCTACTAAAAAACAAAGTTTAAAGACTATAATCCATGACATATATTTTATATAATATAGGTAAAAATTAAAATTAATAATGAAGCTCAAAATTATTTATATTTAACTTTTTCACATTGAATTATGGTAAATTAGATGTAAACATATTCAATATGTTTCTTCTCCATAAAAAAGTTTATGTTTCTTCGTCAGTAAGCCAGAGAGTTAAAAGACTACAAATGAATGACGAATATTTGAGGTTTCTTCTTCACCATCCTAAAGTCTTATATTTTTTTATCACTAATAAGCACTTTAGATAATAGACTATAGTAGGTGTTAAACATAATTATATTTTAGTTTTTAAGTCCATCATAAAATTTTTGGTTTTTCTGCACTTAAAAACAAAGTTTAAAGACTATAATCCATGACATATATTTTATATAATTTAGGTAAAAATTAAAATTAAATAATGAAGCTGAAACTTATTGATATTTACCTTTTTCACATTGAATTATGATAAATTATATGAAAATATATTCAATATGTTTCTTCTCCATCACAAAATTTCATCTTTCTTCGTCAGTAAGCCACAGAGTTAAAAGACTATAAATGAATGACGATTATTTTAGGTTTTTTCTTCACCATCCCAAAGTCTTAGGTTTTTTTCATCACTAAGCGCCAAACATAATAGACTATAGTATGTGTAAAAAATAATTATATTTTATTTTTTTAAGTCCATCATAAAATTTTCGGTTTTCCCGCACTTAAAAACAAAGTTTAAAGACTATAATCCATGACGTATATTTTATATAATATAGGTAAAATTAAAATTAATAATGAAGCTCAAAATTATTTATATTTACCTTTTTCACATTGAATTATGGTAAATTAGATGTAAATATATTCAATATGTTTCTTCTCCATATAAAATTTTATGTTTCTTCGTCAGTAAGCCAGAGAGTTAAAAGACTATAAATGAATGACGAATATTTGAGGTTTTTTCTTCACCATCCTAAAGTCTTGTGTTTTTTTATCACTAAGAACCAAAGATAATAGACTATAGTAGGTTTAAAAAATAATTATATTTTATTTTTCAACTCCATCACAAAATTTTAGGTTTTTCCCCACTAAAAAACAAAGTTTAAAGACTATAATCCATGGCATATATTTTATATAATATAGGTAAAAATTAAAATTAATAATGAAGCTCAGAATTATTTATATTTACCTTTTTTACATTGAATTATGGTAAATTAGATGTAAATATATTCAATATGTTTCTTCTCCATACAAAATTTTATGTTTCTTCGTCAGTAAGCCACAGAGTTAAAAGACTATAAATGAATGACGATTATTTTAGGTTTTTTCTTCACAATCCCAAAGTCTTGTGTTTTTTTATCACTAAGAACCAAACATAATAGACTATAGTAGGTGCAAAAAATTAATTATATTTTATTATTTAACTCCATCACAAAATTTTAGGTTTTTTCCCACTAAAAAACAAAGTTTAAAGACTATAATCCATGACATATATTTTATATAATATAGGTAAAATTAAAATTAATAATGAAGCGCAAAATTATTTATATTTACATTTTTCACATTGAATTATGGTAAATTAGATGTAAATATATTCAATATGTTTCTTCTCCATACAAAAGTTTATGTTTCTTCGTCAGTAAGCCAGAGAGTTAAAAGACTACAAATGAATGACGAATATTTGAGGTTTTTTCTTCACCATCCTAAAGTCTTATGTTTTTTTATCACTAAGCACCAAAGATAATAGACTATAGTAGGTGTAAAAAATAATTATATTTTATTTTTTAAGTCCATCATAAAATTTTCGGTTTTTTCCGCACTTAAAAACAAAGTTTAAAGACTATATAATCCATGACATATATTTTATATAATTTAGGTAAAAATTAAAATTAAATAATGAAGCTGAAACTTATTGATATTTACCTTTTTCACATTGAATTATGATAAATTAGATGAAAATATATTCAATATGTTTGTTCTCCATCACAAAATTTCATCTTTCTTCGTCAGTAAGCCACAGAGTTAAAAGACTATAAATGAATGACAATTATTTTAGGTTTTTTCTTCACCATCCCAAAGTCTTAGGTTTTTTTCATCACTAAGCGCCAAACATAATAGACTATAGTAGGTGCAAAAAATTAATTATATTTTATTTTTCAACTCCATCACAAAATTTTAGGTTTTTCCCTACTAAAAAACAACGTTTAAAGACTATAATCCATGACATATATTTTATATAATTTATCCTAAAAATTAAAATTAATAATGAAGCTCAAAATTATTTATATTTACCTTTTTCACATTGAATTATGGTAAATTAGATGTAAATATATTCAATATGTTTCTTCTCCATAAAAAAGTTTATGTTTCTTCGTCAGTAAGCCAGAGAGTTAAAAGACTACAAATGAATGACGAATATTTGAGGTTTTTTCTTCACCATCCTAAAGTCTTATGTTTTTTTATCACTAAGCACCAAAGATAATAGACTATAGTAGGTGTAAAAAATAATTATATTTTATTTTTTAAGTCCATCATAAAATGTTCGGTTTTTTCCGCACTTAAAAACAAAGTTTAAAGACTATATAATCCATGACATATATTTTATATAATTTAGGTAAAAATTAAAATTAAATAATGAAGCTGAAACTTTTTGATATTTACCTTTTTCACATTGAATTATGATAAATTAGATGAAAATATATTCAATATGTTTCTTCTCCATCACAAAATTTCATCTTTCTTCGTCAGTAAGCCACAGAGTTAAAAGACTATAAATGAATGACGATTATTTTAGGTTTTTTCTTCACCATCCCAAAGTCTTAGGTTTTTTTCATCACTAAGCGCCAAACATAATAGACTATAGTAGGTGCAAAAAAATTAATTATATTTTATTTTTCAACTCCATCACAAAATTTTAGGTTTTTTCCTACTAAAAAACAAAGTTTAAAGACTATAATCCATGACATATATTTTATATAATATAGGTAAAAATTAAAATTAATAATAAAGCTCAAAATTATTTATATTTACCTTTTTCACATTGAATTATGGTAAATTAAAGGTAAATATATTCAATATGTTTCTTCTCCATACAAAATTTTATGTTTCTTCGTCAGTAAGCCAGAGAGTTAAAAGACTATAAATGAATGACGAATATTTGAGGTTTTTTCTTCACCATCCTAAAGTCTTGTGTTTTTTTATCACTAAGAACCAAAGATAATAGACTATAGTAGGTTTAAAAAATAATTATATTTTATTTTTCAACTGCATCACAAAATTTTAGGTTTTTCCCCACTAAAAAACAAAGTTTAAAGACTATAATCCATGGCATATATTTTATATAATATAGGTAAAAATTAAAATTAATAATGAAGCTCAGAATTATTTATATTTACCTTTTTCACATTGAATTATGGTAAATTAGATGTAAATATATTCAATATGTTTCTTCTCCATACAAAATTTTATGTTTCTTCGTCAGTAAGCCACAGAGTTAAAAGACTATAAATGAATGACGATTATTTTAGGTTTTTTCTTCACCATCCCAAAGTCTTGTGTTTTTTTATCATTAAGAACCAAACATAATAGACTATAGTAGGTGCAAAAAATTATCTATATTTTATTTTTTAACTCCATCACAAAAGTTTAGGTTTATTCCCACTAAAAAACAAAGTTTAAAGACTATAATCCATGACATATATTTTATATAATATAGGTAAAATTAAAATTAATAATGAAGCGCAAAATTATTTATATTTACCTTTTTCACATTGAATTATGGTAAATTAGATGTAAATATATTCAATATGTTTCTTCTAAATACAAAAGTTTATGTTTCTTCGTCAGTAAGCCAGAGAGTTAAAAGACTACAAATGAATGACGAATATTTGAGGTTTTTTCTTCACCATCCTATAGTAGGTGTAGAAAATAATTATATTTTATTTTTTTAAGTCCATCATAAAATTTTCGGTTTTCCCGCACTTAAAAACAAAGTTTAAAGACTATAATCCATGAAATATTTTTTATATAATTTAGGTAAAAATTAAAATTAATAATGAAGGCCAAAATTATATATATTTTACTTTTTCACATTGAATTATGGTAAATTAGATGTAAATATATTCAATACGTTTCTTCACCATTACCAAATTTTATGTTTCTTCGTCAGTAAGCCAGAGAGTTAAAAGACTATAAATGAATGACGAAGATTTGAGGTTTTTTCTTCGCCATCCTAAAGTCTTGTGTTTTTTTTTATCACTAAGCACCAAAGATAATATACTATAATAGGTGTAAAAAATAATTATATTTTATTTTTTAAGTCCATCATAAAATTTTCGGTTTTTCCGCACTTAAATACAAAGTTCAAAGACTATAATCCATGACATATATTTTATATAATATAGGTAAAAATTAAAATTAAATAATGAAGCTGAAGCTTATTGTTATTTACCTTTTTCACATTGAATTATGATAAATTATATGAAAATATATTCAATATGTTTCTTCTCCATCACAAAATTTCATCTTTCTTCGTCAGTAAGCCACAGAGTTAAAAGACTATAAATGAATGACGATTATTTTAGGTTTTTTCTTCGACATCCCAAAGTGTTAGGTTTTTTTCATCACTAAGCGCCAAACATAATAGACTATAGTAGGTGCAAAAAATTAATTATATTTTATTTTTCAACTCTATCACAAAATTTTAGGTTTTTCCCCACTAAAAAACAAAGTTTAAAGACTATAATCCATGACATATATTTTATATAATATAGGTAAAAATTAAAATTAATAATGAAGCTCAAAATTATTTATATATACCTTTTTCACATTGAATTATGGTAAATTAGATGTAAATATATTCAATATGTTTCTTCTCCATACAAAATTTTATGTTTCTTAGTCAGTAAGCCAGAGAGTTAAAAGACTATAAATGAATGACGAATATTTGAGGTTTTTTCTTCACCATCCTAAAGTCTTGTGTTTTTTTATCACTAAGCACCAAACATAATAGACTACGGTAGGTGTAAAAAATTAATTATATTTTATTTTTCAACTCCATCTCAAAATTCTAGGTTTTTCCCCACAAAAAACAGAGTTAAAAGACTATAATCCATGACATATATTTTATATAATATAGGTAAAAATTAAAATTAATAATGACGCTCAGAATTATTTAAATTTACTTTTTTCATATTGATTTATGGTAAATTAGATGTAAATATATTCAATATGTTTCTTCTCCATACAAAAGTTTATGTTTCTTCGTCAGTAAGCCAGAGAGTTAAAAGACTACAAATGAATGACGGATATTTGAGGTTTTTTCTTCACCATCCTAAAGTCTTATGTTTTTTTATCACTAAGCACCAAAGATAATAGACTATAGTAGGTGTAAAAAATAATTATATTTTATTTTTTAAGTCCATCATAAAATTTTCGGTTTTTCCGCACTTAAAAACAAAGTTTAAAGATTATAATCCATGACATATATTTTATATAATATAGGTAAAAATGAAAATTAAATAATGAAGCTGAAACTTATTGATATTTACCTTTTTCACATTGAATTATGATAAATTGGATGAAAATATATTCAATATGTTTCTTCTCCATCACAAAGTTTCATCTTTCTTCGTCAGTAAGCCACAAAGTTAAAAGACTATAAATGAATGACGATTATTCTAGGTTTTTTCTTCACAATCCCAAAGTCTTAGGTTTTTTAAATCACTAAGCGCCAAACATAATAGACAATAGTAGGTGCAAAAATTTAATTATATTTTATTTTTCAACTCCATCACAAAATTTTAGGTTTTTCCCCACTAAAAAACAAAGTTTAAAGACTATAATCCATGACATATATTTTATATAATATAGGTAATTATTAAAATTAATAATGAAGCTCAAAATTATTTATATTTACCTTTTTCACATTGAATTATGGAAAATTAGATGTAAATATATTCAACATGTTTCTTCTCCATACAAAATTTTATGTTTCTTCGCCAGTAAGCCAGAGAGTTAAAAGACTATAAATGAATGAAGAATATTTGAGGTTTTTTCTTCACCATCCTAAAGTCTTCTATTTTTTTATCACTAAGCACCAAAGATAATAGACTATAGTAGGTGTAAAAAATAATTATATTTTATTTTTTAAGTCCATCATAAAATTTTAGGTTTTTCCCCACTTAAAACCAAAGTTTAAAGACTATAATCCATGACATATATTTTATATAATATAGGTAAATATTAAAATTAAATAATGAAGCTGAAACTTATTGATATTTACCTTTTTCACATTGAATTATGATAAATTAGATGAAAATATATTCAATATGTTTCTTCTCCATGACAAAATTTCAACTTTGTTCGTCAGTAAGCCACAGAGTTAAAAGACTATAAATAAATGACAATTATTTTAGGTTTTTTCTTCACCATCCCAAAGTCTTAGGTTTTTTTCATCACTAAGCACCAAACATAATAGACTATAGTAGGAGTAAAAAATAATTATATATTTTTTTCAAATCCATCATAAAATTTTTGGTTTTTGCCCACTAAAAAACAAAATTTAAAGACTATAATCCATGACATATACTTTATATAATATAGGTAAAAATTAAAATTAATAATGAATCTCAAAATTATTTATTCTTTCCTTTTTCACATTGAATTATGGTAAATTAGATGTAAATATATTCAATACGTTTCTTCTCCATCACCAAATTTTACGTTTCTTCGTCAGTAAGCCACAGAGTTAAAAGACTATAAATGAATGAAAAATATTTTAGGTTTTTTCTTCACCATCCCAAAGTCTTAGGTTTTTTTCATCACTAAGCGCCAAACATAATAGACTATAGCAGGTGCAAAAAATTAATTATATTTTGTTTTTCAACTCCACACAAAATTTTAGGTTTTTCCCCACCAAAAAACAAAGTTTAAAGACTATAATACATGACATATATTTTATATAATATAGGTAAAAATTAAAATTAATAATGAAGCTCAAAATTATTTATATTTACCTTTTTCACATCGAGTTATGGTAAATTAAATGTAAATATATTAAATATGTTTTTTCTCCATACAAAATTTTATGTTTCTTCGTCAGTAAGCCAGAGAGTTAAAAGACTATAAATGAATGACGAATATTTGAGGTTTTTTCTTCACCATCCTAAAGTCTTATGTTTTTTTATCACTAAGAACCAAACATAATAGACAATAGTATGTGTAAAAAATAATTATATTTTATTTTTTTAAGTCCATCATAAAATTTTCGGTTTTCCCGCACTTAAAAACAAAGTTTAAAGACTATAATCCATGACATATTTTTTATATAATTTAGGTAAAAATTAAAATTAATAATGAAGGCCAAAATTATATATATTTTCCTTTTTCACATTGAATTATGGTAAATTAGATGTAAATATATTCAATACGTTTCTTCACCATTACCAAATTTTATGTTTCTTCGTCAGTAAGCCTGAGAGTTAAAAGACTATAAATGAATGACGAAGATTTGAGGTTTTTTCTTCGCCATCCTAAAGTCTTGTGTTTTTTTTATCACTAAGCGCCAAAGATAATAGACTATAGTAGGTGTAAAAAATAATTATATTTTATTTTTTAAGTCCATCATAAAATTTTCGATTTTTCCGCACTTAAAAACAAAGTTTAAAGACTATAATCCATGACATATATTTTATATAATATAGGTAAAAATGAAAATTAAATAATGAAGCTGAAGCTTATTGTTATTTACCTTTTTCACATTGAATTATGATAAATTATATGAAAATATATTCAATATGTTTCTTCTCCATCACAAAGTTTCATCTTTCTTCGTCAGTAAGCCACAGAGTTAAAAGACTATAAATGAATGACGATTATTTTAGGTTTTTTCTTCACCATCCCAAAGTCTTAGGTTTTTTTCATCACTAAGCGCCAAACATAATAGACAATAGTAGGTGCAAAAATTTAATTATATTTTATTTTTCAACTCCATCACAAAATTTTAGGTTTTTCCCCACTAAAAAACAAAGTTTAAAGACTATAATCCATGACATATATTTTATATAATATAGGTAAAAATTAAAATTAATAATGAAGCTCAAAATTATTTATATATACCTTTTTCACATTGAATTATGGTAAATTAGATGTAAATATATTCAATATGTTTCTTCTCCATACAAAATTTTATGTTTCTTCGTCAGTAAGCCAGAGAGTTAAAAGACTATAAATGAATGACGAATATTTGAGGTTTTTTCTTCACCATCCTAAAGTCTTGTGTTTTTTTATCACTAAGCACCAAACATAATAGACTACGGTAGGTGTAAAAAATTAATTATATTTTATTTTTCAACTCCATCTCAAAATTCTAGGTTTTCCCCCACAAAAAACAGAGTTAAAAGACTATAATCCATGACATATATTTTATATAATATAGGTAAAAATTAAAATTAATAATGAAGCTCAGAATTATTTAAATTTACCTTTTTCACATTGATTTATGGTAAATTAGATGTAAATATATTCAATATGTTTCTTCTCCATACAAAATTTTATGTTTCTTCGTCAGTAAGCCAGAGAGTTAAAAGACTATAAATGAATGACGAATATTTGAGGTTTTTTCTTCACCATCCTAAAGTCTTATGTTTTTTTATCACTAAGAACCAAACATAATAGACTATAGTATGTGTAAAAAATAATTATATTTTATTTTTTTAAGTCCATCATAAAATTTTCGGTTTTCCCGCACTTAAAAACAAAGTTTAAAGACTATAGTCCATGACATCTTTTTTATATAATTTAGGTAAAAATTAAAATTAAAAATGAAGGCCAAAATTATATATATTTTCCTTTTTCACATTGAATTATGGTAAATTAGATGTAAATATATTCAATACGTTTCTTCACCATTACCAAATTTTATGTTTCTTCGTCAGTAAGCCAGAGAGTTAAAAGACTATAAATGAATGACGAAGATTTGAGGTTTTTTCTTCGCCATCCTAAAGTCTTGTGTTTTTTTATCACTAAGCGCCAAAGATAATAGACTATAGTAGGTGTAAAAAATAATTATATTTTATTTTTTAAGTCCATCATAAAATTTTCGGTTTTTCCGCACTTAAATACAAAGTTCAAAGACTATAATCCATGACATATATTTTATATAATATAGGTAAAAATTAAAATTAAATAATGAAGCTGAAGCTTATTGTTATTTACCTTTTTCACATTGAATTATGATAAATTATATGAAAATATATTCAATATGTTTCTTCTCCATCACAAAATTTCATCTTTCTTCGTCAGTAAGCCACAGAGTTAAAAGACTATAAATGAATGACGATTATTTTAGGTTTTTTCTTCGACATCCCAAAGTCTTAGGTTTTTTGCATCACTAAGCGCAAAACATAATAGACTATAGTAGGTGCAAACAATTAATTATATTTTATTTTTCAACTCTATCACAAAATTTTAGGTTTTTCCCCACCAAAAAACAAAGTTTAAAGACTATAATACATGACATATATTTTATATAATATAGGTAAAAATTAAAATTAATAATGAAGCTCAAAATTATTTATATATACCTTTTTCACATTGAATTATGGTAAATTAGATGTAAATATATTCAATATGTTTCTTCTCCATACAAAATTTTATGTTTCTTCGTCAGTAAGCCAGAGAGTTAAAAGACTATAAATGAATGACGAATATTTGAGGTTTTTTCTTCACCATCCTAAAGTCTTGTGTTTTTTAATCACTAAGCACCAAACATAATAGACTACGGTAGGTGTAAAAAATTAATTATATTTTATTTTTCAACTCCATCTCAAAATTCTAGGTTTTTCCCCAAAAAAACAGAGTTAAAAGACTATAATCCATGACATATATTTTATATAATATAGGTAAAAATTAAAATTAATAATGAAGCTCAGAATTATTTAAATTTACCTTTTTCACATTGATTTATGGTAAATAAGATGTAAATATATTCAATATGTTTCTTCTCCATACAAAAGTTTATGTTTCTTCGTCAGTAAGCCAGAGAGTTAAAAGACTACAAATGAATGACGGATATTTGAGGTTTTTTCTTCACCATCCTAAAGTCTTTTGTTTTTTTATCACTATGCACAAAAGATAATAGACTATAGTAGGTGTAAAAAATAATTGTATTTTATTTTTTAAGTCCATCATAAAATTTTTGGTTTTTCCGCACTTAAAAACAAAGTTTAAAGACTATAATCCATGACATATATTTTATATAATATAGGTAAAAATGAAAATTAAATAATGAAGCTGAAACTTATTGATATTTACCTTTTTCACATTGAATTATGATAAATTGGATGAAAATATATTCAATATGTTTCTTCTCCATCACAAAGTTTCATCTTTCTTCGTCAGTAAGCCACAGAGTTAAAAGACTATAAATGAATGACGATTATTTTAGGTTTTTTCTTCACCATCCCAAAGTCTTAGGTTTTTTAAATCACTAAGCGCCAAACATAATAGACAATAGTAGGTGCAAAAATTTAATTATATTTTATTTTTCAACTCCATCACAAAATTTTAGGTTTTTCCCCACTAAAAAACGAAGTTTAAAGACTATAATCCATGACATATATTTTATATAATATAGGTAATTATTAAAATTAATAATGAAGCTCAAAATTATTTATATTTACCTTTTTCACACTGAATTATGGAAAATTAGATGTAAATATATTCAACATGTTTCTTCTCCATACAAAATTTTATGTTTCTTCGCCAGTAAGCCAGAGAGTTAAAAGACTATAAATGAATGAAGAATATTTGAGGTTTTTTCTTCACCATCCTAAAGTCTTCTATTTTTTTATCACTAAGAACCAAAGATAATAGACTATAGTAGGTGTAAAAATAATTATATTTTATTTTTTAAGTCCATCATAAAATTTTAGGTTTTTCCCCACTTAAAACCAAAGTTTAAAGACTATAATCCATGACATATATTTTATATAATATAGGTAAATATTAAAATTAAATAATGAAGCTGAAACTTATTGATATTTACCTTTTTCACATTGAATTATGATAAATTAGATGAAAATATATTCAATATGTTTCTTCTCCATGACAAAATTTCAACTTTGTTCGTCAGTAAGCCACAGAGTTAAAAGACTATAAATAAATGACAATTATTTTAGGTTTTTTCTTCACCATCCCAAAGTCTTAGGTTTTTTTCATCACTAAGCACCAAACATAATAGACTATAGTAGGAGTAAAAAATAATTATATTTTCTTTTTCAATTCCATCATAAAAGTTTTGGTTTTTGCCCACTAAAAAACAAAATTTAAAGACTATAATCCATGACATATATTTTATATAATATAGGTAAAAATTAAAATTAATAATGAATCTCAAAATTATTTATTCTTTCCTTTTTCACATTGAATTATGGTAAATTAGATGTAAATATATTCAATACGTTTCTTCTCCATCACCAAATTTTATGTTTCTTCGTCAGTAAGCCACAGAGTTAAAAGACTATAAATGAATGAAAAATATTTTAGGTTTTTTCTTCACCATCCTAAAGTCTTAGGTTTTTTTCATCACTAAGCGCCAAACATAATAGACTATAGCAGGTGCAAAAAATTAATTATATTTTGTTTTTCAACTCCATCACAAAATTTTAGGTTTTTCCCCACCAAAAAACAAAGTTTAAAGACTATAATAAATGACATATATTTTATATAATATAGGTAAAAATTAAAATTAATAATGAAGCTCAAAATTATTTATATTTACCTTTTTCACATCGAGTTATGGTAAATTAGATGTAAATATATTCAATATGTTTCTTCTCCATACAAAATTTTATGTTTCTTCGTCAGTAAGCCAGAGAGTTAAAAGACTATAAATGAATGACGAATATTTGAGGTTTTTTCTTCACCAACCTAAAGTATTATGTTTTTTTATCACTAAGAACCAAACATAATAGACTATATTATGTGTAAAAAATAATTATATTATATTTTTTTAAGTCCATCATAAAATTTTCGGTTTTCCCGCACTTAAAAACAAAGTTTAAAGACTATAATCCATGACATATTTTTTATATAATTTAGGTAAAAATTAAAATTAATAATGAAGGCCAAAATTATATATATTTTCCTTTTTCACATTGAATTATGGTAAATTAGATGTAAATATATTCAATACGTTTCTTCACCATTACCAAATTTTATGTTTCTTCGTCAGTAAGCCAGAGAGTTAAAAGACTATAAATGAATGACGAATATTTGAGGTTTTTTCTTCGCCATCCTAAAGTCTTGTGTTTTTTTTTTATCACTAAGCGCCAAAGATAATAGACTATAGTAGGTGTAAAAAATAATTATATTTTACTTTTTTAAGTCCATCATAAAATTTTCGGTTTTTCCGCACTTAAATACAAAGTTCAAAGACTATAATCCATGACATATATTTTATATAATATAGGTAAAAATTAAAATTAAATAATGAAGCTGAAGCTTATTGTTATTTACCTTTTTCACATTGAATTATGATAAATTATATGAAAATATATTCAATATGTTTCTTCTCCATCACAAAATTTCATCTTTCTTCGTCAGTAAGCCACAGAGTTAAAAGACTATAAATGAATGACGATTATTTTAGGTTTTTTCTTCACCATCCCAAAGTCTTAGGTTTTTTCCATCACTAAGCGCCAAACATAATAGACTATAGTAGGTGCAAAAAATTAATTATATTTTATTTTTCAACTCCATCACAAAATTTTAGGTTTTTCCCCACTAAAAAACAAAGTTTAAAGACTATATAATCCGTGACATATATTTTATATAATATAGGTAAAAATTAAAATTAATAATGAAGCTCAAAATTATTTATATTTACCTTTTTCACATTGAATTATGGTAAATTAGATGTAAATATATTCAACATGTTTCTTCTCCATACAAAATTTTATGTTTCTTCGCCAGTAAGCCAGAGAGTTAAAAGACTATAAATGAATGACGAATATTTTAGGTTTTTTCTTCACCATCCTAAAGTCTTCTATTTTTTTATCACTAAGCACCAAAGATAATAGACTATAGTAGGTGTAAAAAATAATTATATTTTATTTTTTAAGTCCATCATAAAATTTTAGGTTTTTCCCCACTTAAAAACAAAGTTTAAAGACTATAATCCATGACATATATTTTATATAATATAGGTAAATATTAAAATTAAATAATGAAGCTGAAACTTATTGATATTTACCTTTTTCACATTGAATTATGATAAATTAGATGAAAATATATTCAATATGTTTCTTCTCCATGACAAAATTTCAACTTTGTTCGTCAGTAAGCCACAAAGTTAAAAGACTATAAATAAATGACAATTATTTTAGGTTTTTTCTTCACCATCCCAAAGTCTTAGGTTTTTTTCATCACTAAGCACCAAATATAATAGACTATAGTAGGAGTAAAAAATAATTATATTTTCTTTTTCAAATCCATCATAAAATTTTTGGTTTTTGCCCACTAAAAAACAAAATTTAAAGACTATAACCCATGACATATATTTTATATAATATAGGTAAAAATTAAAATTAATAATGAATCTCAAAATTATTTATTCTTTCCTTTTTCACATTGAATTATGGTAAATTAGATGTAAATATATTCAATACGTTTCTTCTCCATCACCAAATTTTATGTTTCTTCGTCAGTAAGCCACAGAGTTAAAAGACTATAAATGAATGAAAAATATTTTAGGTTTTTTCTTCACCATTCCAAAGTCTTAGGTTTTTTTCATCACTAAGCACCAAACATAATAGACTATAGCAGGTGCAAAAAATTAATTATATTTTGTTTTTCAACTCCACACAAAATTTTAGGTTTTTCCCCACCAAAAAACAAAGTTTAAAGACTATAATACATGACATATATTTTATATAATATAGGTAAAAATTAAAATTAATAATGAAGCTCAAAATTATTTATATTTACCTTTTTCACATCGAGTTATGGTAAATTAGATGTAAATATATTCAATATGTTTTTTCTCCATACAAAATTTTATATTTCTTCGTCAGTAAGCCAGAGAGTTAAAAGACTATAAATGAATGACGAATATTTGAGGTTTTTTCTTCACCATCCTAAAGTATTATGTTTTTTTATCACTAAGAACCAAACATAATAGACTATATTATGTGTAAAAAATAATTATATTATATTTTTTTAAGTCCATCATAAAATTTTCGGTTTTCCCGCACTTAAAAACAAAGTTTAAAGACTATAATCCATGACATATTTTTTATACAATTTAGGTAAAAATTAAAATTAATAATGAAGGCCAAAATTATATATATTTTCCTTTTTCACATTCAATTATGGTAAATTAGATGTAAATATATTCAATACGTTTCTTCACCATTACCAAATTTTATGTTTCTTCGTCAGTAAGCCAGAGAGTTAAAAGACTATAAATGAATGACAAATATTTGAGGTTTTTTCTTCGCCATCCTAAAGTCTTGTGTTTTTTTTTATCACTAAGCGCCAAAGATAATAGACTATAGTAGGTGTAAAAAATAATTATATTTTACTTTTTTAAGTCCATCATAAAATTTTCGGTTTTTCCGCACTTAAATACAAAGTTCAAAGACTATAATCCATGACATATATTTTATATAATATAGGTAAAAATTAAAATTAAATAATGAAGCTGAAGCTTATTGTTATTTACCTTTTTCACATTGAATTATGATAGATTATATGAAAATATATTCAATATGTTTCTTCTCCATCACAAAATTTCATCTTTCTTCGTCAGTAAGCCACAGAGTTAAAAGACTATAAATGAATGACGATTATTTTAGGTTTTTTCTTCACCATCCCAAAGTCTTAGGTTTTTTCCATCACTAAGCGCCAAACATAATAGACTATAGTAGGTGCAAAAAATTAATTATATTTTATTTTTCAACTCCATCACAAAATTTTAGGTTTTTCCCCACTAAAAAACAAAGTTTAAAGACTATATAATCCATGACATATATTTTATATAATATAGGTAAAAATTAAAATTAATAATGAAGCTCAAAATTATTTATATTTACCTTTTTCACATTGAATTATGGTAAATTAGATGTAAATATATTCAACATGTTTCTTCTCCATACAAAATTTTATGTTTCTTCGCCAGTAAGCCAGAGAGTTGAAAGACTATAAATGAATGACGAATATTTTAGGTTTTTTCTTCACCATCCTAAAGTCTTCTATTTTTTTATCACTAAGCACCAAAGATAATAGACTATAGTAAGTGTAAAAAATAATTATATTTTATTTTTTAAGTCCATCATAAAATTTTAGGTTTTTCCCCACTTAAAAACAAAGTTTAAAGACTATAATCCATGACATATATTTAATATAATATAGGTAAATATTAAAATTAAATAATGAAGCTGAAACTTATTGATATTTACCTTTTTCACATTGAATTATGATAAATTAGATGAAAATATATTCAATATGTTTCTTCTCCATGA